>JADRCD010174309.1:0-12648 GCA_019843815.1 Montemys delectorum | reverse complement strand
CCCCCCCCCCCCCCCGTTTCCCTTGTCGTTTGTGGTCGGCCAGGGTCTTGTGCAAGACTGGCCCGGCGTGCGCCCCCGCCCCGCGGCATCGGCGGCTTCTGCTGGCGCGGGCTACGGGCGCGGGCTACGAGCGCTGCCCGCCGCCGGCGTCATCGGGAACAGATGGACGGGGGGTGCTGGCGCCCGCGCTCGCTCTCGGCGCTGTCCCGGCTGGCGCGGGAGGGAGGAAGGCGGGGGAGGCAGCGCGCGCCTGCCGAGCACTGCGCGGGCATGTCCCGGGGCAGGTTTGGGGTTGGCACCGCGGTGGAAAGTCGAAACCCGCAGCGGCGCTGAGGTGGCCCCCCCAGTGCGGTGGCCTCCGGGCTTGAAAGTATGAAAGCGGAGGATCACTAGAGAGCTCTGTAGAAAGGGCGGGCGGGGGGATCCCGGGACCTCGCGACGACCTTGCCACCTCGATGACTGCTCCCTGCGCGCTGGGTCTGGCCAAGGGACCCCGGCTACCCGGCTCGCCTTGTAACCCCGCGCCTCCCAGATGGCGGGAAGGGGGTGTTCTAGGGGCCGATCGCGTTGGGGGCGGGGACGCTGGGGCCCACAGTCCTTCTCGCCGCCTGTGGGTGCCGAGGAATTTCAGGACGCTCCCTGAGTCATCCCGGTGAAGTGCCTGGGTGAGGTAGGGTGGGTGGGGGCGCCAAGAATGGGAAAGGCGGTGCGCTGGGGCCGGTGGCGCGGTGGGTTGTGCCAGTTTCTGGAGGCGGCGGCCTCGCCTCTGACCGCAACCCCAGCTACTTAATGATGCCCCTGGCGCAGCGGCGCCTCCGTGGACTTAAGCTTCTCGAACATGGGCTCTTTAAAGAACTCGACCCCCGCCATATGGCCTTCCCAAAAATTCCTTGAAGAGAGATGGAGACTTTGCAAAACTTTGGGTCAGAGGCTCCTGGCCCGAGCTCGTAACATTAAGTCCTTTAAAGTTGCGGTAATAGATCAGTCATCTTGGAGAGTGAAGGAGGCCAACGGCCTATATTGTGTGGTCCCCTCCACTCAGCACAAGGAAAGGCCTCCTGAGCGCCGGGTTTATCCCTCCCCTCTCTTAGTGGGTGGCCAGGTGCCAGGCACTGTTCCAGGCGCTTGAGGAGGCAGCTATGAGGCTCGGATATGGCAGGCGTGTTGTAAGCCACTCCTCCCTACTCTTGGAGATGAGTGGCCTGCGAGGCCTCTGAGAGATCACCCCTCGACTGTCCAGCCGGGGTCGCCAGGAGCGCCAGGGCGGCACCTACCCCGCGGGTTGTGACCGCGTTGGGTGCTCCGGGCGGTCCGTCGGTGCGCGCGCGTGCGCTTGCGGCTGAAACCCGACACCTCCCGCCGGCTGAGGTCAGGGCGCCGGGAGCGAGCCGGGGCCGGGGAGTGGGCGGCGTTGCGCTTGGGTGTGTCCTCGGCGGCGACAGCAGCAGGTGTTTCTTGGCCCAGGCCCCGGAAGCTCCACCTCCCCGAGCGGCCGAGCCGCCGCCGCACAGCCCCGGGTGAGATAAGCAGTTCAGACAAACCCGGGCGACGGTGGCTCCGGCATGTGTCAGGCGCGGCGGAGCAGCGGGGCCCTGGCATGAAAGGTGAGCGCGCGGGTGGGGGGTGGTGGCGGGGGTTCCCTTGCTCTTCCCCTCCCCAAGTTTGTGGGCTCGGGAGGGACGCCAACGGCCGGTGCCAGGTCCCGCGGGTGTGAGGGACGAGAAGCGCGGGGCGCGCGACCGACCTGAAGCCACACTCGCGGCTGCGCGCGCGCGCTGGGCTCAGCGGGCTCTGCGGCCGCGGAAGTGCGCGGGGAAGTGCGCGGGGGCGGCTCCGGGGCTCGCGTTTGTAGCAAAACTTTGAATGGGGCGGGGGCGCCCCGGCAGGTGGTTGGATCGGGACGGGGGAGGGGATCTTGTCTGGGATGGCAGTCCAGGGGGCCTCCGCGTCCCCTGCCCGGCCCTTCCCGCTCCGCCTGGATGCGCCTCCCCGCCCCCCGCGGTCGCGCTGACGGCGAGTGGCCCGCCCGAGTGGAGCCGATTCAATTATATTGCAGCACCAGAGACACCTCGTCGCCCGCCGCCTCTCCGGCAGGCTAATTAAATTCCCTTCTTGGAGGCGGAGCGGGAGCTGGGCTGCCCTCCCCGCTGCCCGCCTCTCCGAGCGCCGGGAGGTGGCGGGGGCCGTTTAGGACTGCGAGGAGCAGGCTTGGGGCGGCAGGTCTGGGCATCGGAGCCGGGAGCGAGCAAGGGGCGCCCCCGCGCACCTGCCACCCGTGGTGGGGGTGCCAGCTCGAGTTGAGTCGGTTTGGTGCTTGCAAACCAGCCTTTGTCTCCATGCGTTTAAAGCACACTAAACCCTTACTAGACCCCTGCGGTGCCCTATCTGTTGCGGTTGGGGCCCACACAGGTTGGGGTTTGAAAACAAAAAGCGGGACCACCAAATGGAAGGGAGGAAAACCCAAAATACAAGATCCTTTTGTAAAGAGGGCCGGAACAAAAGGCGCAGCCTCGCTCTAGGAGGGAGCATCGGGCCTAAGCCGATTTCCAGCACTGGGGGACAAAGAGGCAGGAGGTCTTGGCTGGGCGCTTGGCAGTGTCTCAGTCTCTTGCCTGAGACTGGTTTACCCCCTCCCCTCTTTCCTAGGAAGACAGGCCCCCCTGGCGAGCAGCCTTCCCTGGGCGTCCGTGTTACTTAAGCTTGGCTACTTAAGTGTTGCTCAGCCTGTGTTTACAGCCGCCCCCACCCGCAGGCGGGGAACCTGAGGCGCAGGCTGTGTCTGACTCAGCCACTCAGTCGCCCCGCCACAGGTGAGGGGGGCCGGGGCACAGGCTCCGACTGGCAGTGTGTGTCATCTGCTGTGCTGGGTGTCACGCCCCACCGGGTGGACCGGAACAGGGTTGCTGGCAGGCTTACTCGATGGGGCTCTGCTGTGCAGAAGCAGCTTGCTCAACACTTCTCACAGCCACCGGGTCACGCCTGACCACCTCCTGGGGGGGATGCCTTGATGGCTTGGTACAAGGTTGGCTTTTGTCGCCTGGGTTGGCAGCTGGAGCGGAGGAGGCTTGGGGGAGGGGGCGCTGGTGAGCAGCCAGGCAGAGACCCGGGGTCAGCCACGCCTTCGGAAAGGAGGTGGGAGGCCTGTCCTGGCTTTGGGCTCTGTTCTGCCTGCCTTAGGGCAGGTCCTGAACCAGGAAGGCAGAGAGGCCAGATCAGGCCCTGACCTGTTGGGGGCAGCTGTTAGGATCCTGACCAGTTAGGGTTGAAAGGGGGTGTATATAGTTACTTTACATTTTAAAATTATTAGGAACCAGGCCTTATCAGGCCCCATTAAGCTAACCTTGGGGCTGGCCTGGGGGCGATTCTGATGCCTCTAGGTAGGTTTTAATGGGGTTGGGGTGGTGGGAAGGTTCCAAAAAAGCCTGACCCTTTGGAAGCCTCCGTTGCTCTTGGCAAAGCTGTCCCTCTGGCAGGCGGCGGCCTCTGGCTGTGAGTAACTTCCCTGTCTCTGGAGGAAGTTGGAAGCTGCAGATCTCAAAGGGTTGTGCGGTTTGCAGAAAGGCAGCCACCTCAGGGCTCTGCAGCTCTAGCCAGAGGAAGGGGAGAAGAGGCCGGCGCCACTTTGTGGTGGACCTGGGGCCTGCACCTCCTCCAGGCCCTCGCCCAAGCCCACTGAGTCCCCAGCTGGCCATGACCCTTCAGGCAGGTGTGGTCCATCTCCCCCCACCCCCACCCCCTGTGAGGGAGGTCTAGCCTCAGCTCCCTGCTGGTCTCCTCCCCTTCCTAGAGACGCAATGAGTAATAGCCAGCTGCCACTTTTCCCCCTTGCCCCCAGGAACCCGCAGGGGCTTGTGGAGTGAGCCAGCAAGGCCGGTTTTTCCTGGCTCCATCTGCAGCCTTGGAATGCCCAGCCTGGGTTACTCCAGAGCCTGGTGGGGTTGGATAGGAGCCTTCTGGTGGGGGAGCACGTTAATTACCCATGTTGTGGCAACAGCCACAAACCCTCTACGAGGCCCAGCCCGTCTCTTTCCCTCTCTCTCCCTCTCCTGGGATCTTGGGGCAAGAGAGCATATTTAACCTGCAGAGAACTACGTTTGAGGTGACATTTCAGCCTGGTGGCTGTGCGGCAGACCTGCCGACTCACTTTAATTTCTGCCCCCATGGAGTCTCAGATCTCCGAGGCCTGGCCAAGTGCAGCCCGCCAGTACTGCTGGCTTTACTTCCCACGCTGGCCTTTCTCCTCCCCCCCCCCCCCCCCCCCCGCTGCCGCCCCCAGGCACACAGGCCACAGCCTGGGAGGTGACGTTTCTGAGTGTTCCTGTCAATGAGAATTTATCGAGCGCCTCCTGAACCCAACCTCTCGCTCCCTCGCTCACTGCTGGGAGGTGTACAGACAGATGAAACGGGAGAGCATCCAACAGCAGCTCTTGGCGCTGCCAACGTGCGCTCGGGGGAGGCCTTTTAATCTGGCTTCTGCAGCGTATCTCCCCACCAGCTCCTCACGCTCCTTCATGCCCTCCACCCCCCTCCACCCCAGCCAATAAAGCTACTTGAGCAACCCTGTCTAGCAAGTCCCTGTCCTTGTGCAGGTTGTTGCCCCTGGATCTGGCTGGCTCCAGGTGACACCCACCCCTCCCTCCTCCTGCCTGCCTCCTTGTGCCTGCCTTTTAGAGGATAGGGGAGTGACAGCTAGCCTCAGGGAGACTAGGCCTGAAGGAATGGTTGGAGGTAACTGAACAGACTCTGTTCCCAGTCACCATGGAAAGTGGTAAAGAAAGGGTTTGGCTGTTGGGGAAGGAGCCATCGTTAACTGGAGAATAGGATGTGTGGAAAAGGGGGCAGTATTCTGGTTTGGGAGGGTCATTATTGACTACAATTTATGAAAAAAGCACTCATATCCAGGTCATCCCTCCATTCAGATAAATCCCTATCTCTGGGGCGGGACCTAGCATCTGTATTTTGTTACTTACTGGGTTTTTTTGTTTTGTTTTTGTTTTAAGATTTATTTTGCCTGGTGTGGTAACATAGGCCTCTCTCTTAATTCCAGCAGTCAGGAGGCAGAAGCAGGTGGATCTCTTGAGTTCCAGGACAGCTGGGGCTACACAGAGAGATCCTGTTTCAGGGTTGGGGGTGGGAGGAGATTATTTTTATGCGTATGTGTGAATGCCTTCAGGTTTGTCTGTGTACCGAGTGTGTACAGTGCCTACAGAGGTCAGAAGAGGCCATCAGATCCCCTGAAACTGGAAATCTAGATGGGTGGGAGCCACTTTGTGGTGTCTGCCAATCCAGTCATTCATTCTCTGAAAGTTGGTGAACTATCTCCTGCCCGTTTTTATGGGTGTTTGTTTTTGAGACACTCTTGCTGTGTTGTTCTAGTCAAGCCTGAAAAACTTCATAGATCGGGCTGGTCTCAAACTCACAGTCTGTATCCATCCCCCTCTTGCCACCAAGCGCTGGGATTAAAGGTGCGCTATTATAAAGGCACCCATCACACTTGGAGTAACAGACTAATTTTTGTGAGGCTTTCAGCGTGTAGCCCAGGCTGATCTCAATCTCTGTTGGTTTGTGATAAGGTCTTCTATCCAACGCCTGGCCTTAGAGTATCTGAGGACGACCTTGATCTTCTGGTTCTCCTGCCTAGAATCCCAAGTGCTGGGATTACAGAGTGAGCGGCCGCTGCCACCACCACCTTTATGCAGCTGAGGATAGAAACAGTGCCTTGCGCTTGCTAGGCAGTAATTGTACCAGCTACTCTTGAACTCTTCTTTGCTTTGTTTTTGTTTTGTTTTGTTTTGTTTTCTTCAAGACAGGGTTTCTCTATGTAGCTATGATTGTCTGGAACTCTCTCTGTAGACCAGGCTGGCCCTGAACTCACTGCCTACCAAGTGTTGGGATTTAAGGCATGCATCAGTACAGCCCTGCTGGTCTTGAACTCTTGATCAGTCCCATGTTGGCTTTGGGCCTCGTACTGGAACATCCTCTCCTTAGAGATGATGACCCAGTTTTTGCTGACCTAAGTATGTTCGGAACCCTTCGCTATTGTTCTTGTGGCTAGTTCCTTAAGTTACCCTTAATGGGAGCGTTGGAGGTGCTGGGCAGAGAAAGAGATTGGGCTAGCTAACAGATGGATCCCTGGTTGTGAGATGGAAGTCCTGCTTCAGGGGAGGCTCAGATAGTGATGCATGTGCCCCAGACAGTAGGTTGAGGCCAGCAGTGAGAGAGGGGCTAACACATCCTGGGGTTGGGGGTGTGGGGGGAACATGAACTGGCTGCTCTGTGTCTCTCAGCCTGTGTGTATGTAGCCTGGTTTGTGGGCCTCAGTGGCAGCCTCTGGCCTAGGGCAGGTGGCATAGCTGTTAAGTGCATGTTACTGAGTGTTTAAGGGGTCCCTGGTACCCACAAGCTCCATAAAAGGTGATGGTGTCCCTGTAATTTCAACACAGATACAGGTCCTCATGGTAAACAGCAAGGGGACCCTTTTCTAGTTATAAATTAGCCCCTGTACCTTTCTGCTGGGTGGACTTATCCAGCTGTTCTGAATGGTGACCTGTCTGGGATGGTCAAAACCAGCTCAGATGCCTGTGTGCACATTCCCTCCCCCAACCCCCTGCTCCCCTGGGAACCGTGGGCTACACTTGGGAGCCTGGGTTTGGGAGGCACTCCAGCACACACTGCCCCCCTCATCTCTGCCCCTCTGCACTCACACGATGGGCCTGCGGCTGCAGGCAGCAATAAAAGGGATCGATCTGTACGCTTTTGGTCAGAGCCATATTGATGTTGGACAGGTTAAGCCGTCCCAAAGGAAAATCCATGTGTTGAGCTGAAGACAAACAGGCTCATGGGGGTGGGGGTTGGGGGGGGAGACTGGGGCTGCAGGTGCAGCTTTCGGACTCCTTTCAACTAACCCTGGGCTTGTCCCTTTCCTGGGGGGGCGGGGGGAGCATTGGAGGCCAGGCCCTGGCAGTATCCTGCCACACATATTTGGGGCAGCTGTCTTCCTAGGATCTCCCAGGGCAAGCGAGCACCCTGGATCCAGGCAATTTCTGGCCAGATGGGGATAACCTAGGTCTTCCCATATAGATGGGCTCTGGCCTCTCCCACCAGGCTTCTTACTTGTGGTCAGACATTGGAACCATGGGGCAGTATGCTAAGCTTGGAGAAAAGCCAGACACCAAGTTCTCTTCTGTCCTGACTTCAGATCTCTCCCCAAGGGACAGGTTGCTGGTGTGGAACGAAGGGCCTCTATAAACAGAGTCGATCTTTCCCAGTCACTGTTGGTGTGTGCTTGTGTTTTGTTTTTGTCAGATGATTTTTCTTTTTCACTCGGTGCACAGTGTTTTTCCCTTTGTGTAAGGGCAAGAGGGCCCCTGATAGTAGCAGGTGCGTCTCCAGGTGCAGAAACCTCAGGTCAAACAGTTAGGCTAACCCTCTCGCCCCTGTCTTCTGCCACCTGTTCGGTGGCAAAGTCTGGCTTCCTCACACGCCATGGGGAGAAAATGGTCCAAGCGTCCGCCTTCCAGTCCCCATGTAGCCACCAGCCTCCGAACTGCCGGGGACCCATGGCTGCTCTCCTGAATGCCCCTGATGACCCCTGACCTCCCCTGGATTGGGGAGATGTATGCCGTAATTGTTTCCCGTCCAGGTGACCCTTCCTCAGCTTCTCTTTTTCCTGAGTGTATGTCTGGTAAGCAGAACTATGTATATGAGTTGGTAGCCATGCCTTAGTTCTGGGGCCTCAGACGGACCTTGTCTTTTAGGCACAGGGTGTGGCCCTTAACTAAAGAACAGCTAAGGTTTCACTAGCTGCTTGTAAGCCTCCGAGTTCAAGGTGCTGTGCAGAAGTCGCTGACTTCTGATGTCTCAACTTACTCTTTGAACTTTATGACAGAAAGCAATGCACGCTGGGTAGAAATCACACCTCAGTTTTTGTTTTGTGTGTGTGTGTGTGTGTGTGTGTGTGTGTGTGTGTGTAAGGTGGGTGTGGAAACTCCCAGCTTTGTGTGTTGCAGGTGGCTGCCACAGAACTCTATCACTGGCCCTTTTGGGTTTTAATTCTTCTTTAAAGATTTGTTTATTTTCAGTTTATACATACGAGTGTTTTGCCACCATGTATATATGTACGCCATGAGCCTATGGTGGCCTCAGAGGCCAGAAGAAAGTGTTGGATTCCCTAGACTAGAGTAAGATGGTTGTGAGCCACCAGCTAGGTGCCAGGAACCCAGTCCAGGTCCCCTGCAAGAACAATAACTTAACCACTGAGCCATCTCCCCAGTCCCACCCCCTTTATTTTATTTTATTTTATTTTTTTGTTTTGTTTTGTTTTGAGAGAGCCCTCAAACTTTGTTTTGTTCTGTAGCCCTGGTTGGACAACTATAGCCAGCTGACTGACTATAAAGCAACGATGATGACCTTGAACTTTGACCTTGTGTAGGATTGCAATATGTATCAAATTATTCATTATGAATTGAAGCCTTTCCCTAGGGTGCTACTCTTTGGGGTTGCTCTCTGTCCTGGTGCCAGGCAGCAGCAGCTGCTGTCCACAGTTACCTGCTAGTTGCAAGGGAAGTTTGCCAGTCACAACAATGTTGAGTTGGTTGGGGGTGTGAATGCTTTTTTTTTTTTCCTTTTTTAGCCCTGACTGTCCTAGAACTTTGACTAGGCTAGCCTTGAACCCACACAAGAGATCCACCTGCCTCTGTCTCTGCTGCTGAGGTTAAAGGTGTCTGTAAAGATGCTCAGCTGTTTACAACCAAAGCTGAGCTGAAATAGACTGGAGAATTGTGGGAGATAAAGTGGGGCATTCTGGGAAGTGGGCTGGGGGAATTCTGAGAAGTTGACTTGAAGTTTGATGGTGTTCATTACCTTATGCATTGAGCCTTCTACCAGCATGACTGTTCTCAAGTGGGACTCCTTTGTTGGTCAGGTTGGAGAAGGGAATGTGGAGGTATAAAGCCTTTAAGTCTTTAAGACAAGTTAAGCAACCCTGAGTTGAAACCCCTAACCGCTCCAAAATCATAACCAGTTGCAAACACCAATGTCGCTTCACAGTAGAAAACTATACCGCGGAACTGTTTCGTACCTCGAATTATTAAAATTACCGTGCAGGGCTGGGGATGTGGCTGAGCAATTGCTACTGGTCTGGTGTATGGGAGGCCCTGGGATAACTTCGGGCGTGGGACTGGAGAAACCGTGCTTAGAGTACTTATGCTTACTGCTCTCAAAGGGGGCAAAAGTTAAGTTCCTAAAACCCATGGTGGGGCCTGTCCTTGACACCTCGGTGGCTTAGGGATCCAATGCTCTTCCTATTCCGGTCGCCTAAGGCACCTGTGCATGCACACACATAGAAATAAAAAGTAAATAAATTCACTTTAGGCTGTGTATCTTCAGCTTTGGGTCTTGAATGTAGACATGAGTTTCTTCCCCAAGGTAGCTTCCTGTGAACCTGCAGCTATTCCAACTTTGGAAAACCACTCCCCAAGCTGCTGGTCCTATGCATTTCGGGTCCAGGACTGTGCAGCCGGCAGTGCCACATAAAGGCACAGGTGCTCCTCTGCTGGCTCTCACCTGCCCCTAGGTGGAGATGTGGATGAGGGGAACTTGGTCCTGTGCTTAGCCAGCCTTGGCTGTGAGGGTTGTCTGCCCACGTGGGAATCTCTGGTGGCAGGCTCCCAGGGCCATCCTTAGGCCTGCCACAGGGTAGGCTCAAGTCTGGGTTCCGCTGCCAGCCCGTTTGGCCAGAGGTTCCCACTTAGAATTCTGCAGGATGTGGGTATGCTTAAATAGGCAGGACGGTTTGGGTATAGGTGGTTGGTCACTCAGAGGTGGGTGGGTACACAACACATGCACCCTAGAGACAGTGACATACTCGCCCTGCTTTGTAGCTGTGTGTGATGGTAAACTAGTCTGATTCTGAGCCACTGTGCTGGAGCTTTCTCTTATTCCCCTGAGTGATTTTGTCCCCACACATGGTCCTGGGGCAGGGCACTGCTTAGGAGTGGCTGCTCAGTCACTTTTGATGCACAGTCAATTTACATCCAAGCCCCAAGGACCCCGCTGCCACTTTAAACATCTGGGAGAGTGAAGCTTTGTGTCTAGGCAAGCAGACGGCCCCTGCCATACATCCTAATCCCCAAAGGGGTCTTTTACATTTTGCATTGCATTCCTTCATTTGTGTGTACATCACTGTGTAGGTGTGAAAGTCAAGGGAAGTTGGGCCTCCTTCCTCCTTCAAACCTGAACTGTTGGGCTTGGTGGTCAGGACCTTTTAAACTGCCGGCCCTGGGAACAAGCCACTTAACTGCTTATAATTTGGGGCAAATCCTGAATCTGATTTGAGTGGCGGGCAAATTTGTTACGATCTGAGAGGGACCCTTCTGGATGGGCCCCTTCCCTACTTCTCTTGAGTCAGCAAACTAGCAGCGTGGAGCCCGAGCATCCCAGTGGGACCCAGTGTTTCAGCTCCTATGGGACTGCCTGGGCCGATTGTGTGGCCAGAGCTGGGGAGTGTGGCTGCCTGCAGCCTAGAGACAAGCACTGGGACCCCTGTCTTGGAATTGGTGGTTTTTGGGATTCAGCAGCTTGAACGAAACCAAATCTTCATCTCGACTCAAATTCCATACGACGGTGTTCCCTCTGGTTCTCACTTAAACAACTTAAAAGTGACTTTAGGTCAGAGACACACTCAGCCCTCTGTGTCCTGTGCAGCCAGAGGAAGCAGAGTGAGGGAGGCCCTCAGAAGTGCCCAGCCTATGTTAGAGCTGTCACTGGCTGGGACCAAGGGGCTTTGATGCAAACCATGGCTTCCATTTGGGTATGCACCCACCTCCTGGCTGGAGGGAAACAGCCTGGCCTTGCTCTCTGCAGCCCTCTTTCAGGAATCCACCTGTGACCGCCCCCTATACCACCTGCCGATAATGCTGGTAGGTGGCTGGTGTGTGCCCTGGTCTCCAGCTCTGGGGAGAGGTTTTGTTGTAACACTTCTGTCCCCACATCCCAAGTAGCCCCCTGGGTCCGCTCAGCCTCCAGCCAAAACAGGAAGTAGGAGTGGAGGGCCTGTCTGGGTGGAGCCTGGGAATCCCTGGGGAACCGGGCGTCATATGGCTGCTGCTGCCTCCCCGGCAGGTGTCGACCGCTTAGGGCCCGGCCTCGACCTGCTGGCCCCTGGCCTGCATCCCATGGAGACTCAGGCACATAACCTCAGTCCTGGACAGCTTTAGTGTTTGTTTTTGCCAACTCAGGGAGGAGGCCAGCAGTGCGCGCTAAAAGGGCTCTTTGTGACCGATGAAGCCTGAAGGTGCCATGGGCCACTTGGGGCTCACTGAGGTGTACAGACACCACTGCTGGATGATGCTGCCTGCCTCTCTAGCAGCACGCTGTCTGTCCTTCTTGTCCCTCTGTAACAGGAATGGCACGTGGTGGGCTCCCCAGGACAGCCACCTGACCTGTGCTATGGGGGCCAAGTGCTGTTGAAGGGTCTCATACCCTTCCTTGGGGTATTCCCATCCCCTCCCTGCCTAATGGGTGCCTAATGGGTGCTGACTCAGCATACCTTACAGGACAGGAGACAAGACTCTGAGCCTTAGATGAGGTGTGGCTCTCTCCAGCCTCTGTTGCCCTCTGGGTAAAACACCCGGACCGGACTGGGTAATGGCAGAGTCTCTATGTCCAGGAGGCAGGTTGAGCCAGACAGAGCAGTCACACTGAGGAGAGGACACAGTCAGGTCCCTAGTCCCTGTCCCCAATGTTAGGAAGCAGCCGACAAGGGGTCCAAGGGAAGGAAATGATCAGCCCTGTCTGCTGAGCCATGACACCTGCCTGTCGCTGTGCCTGCCTGTCGCTGTGGCTGGTGTGTGGAGTCTGCTGATGTGAGGGGTTCCTGTGGGTAGCATTATAGTTATAGCAGCCGTGCACACACACCTGGCTCCGAGCCAGTACCACCTCCTGTTGTCCTCATGATTACCACCAGGGATGGCGCTGGGCTCTGAAGTGTTACCCTCAGCAGCGACCACTGACTTTTTCCCAACCTCGGAGGGGGGGGGTCTTTTCTCGGGTGGGTTTTGCTGAGCTGGTGTAGAGTGGCTGTGCAGCCTCCTCCCTTCATCTACCCACGCCAGGCTTCTCACGAAGCACAGCAGCCACTTAGAATAATCGCGTCAAATGTCGCTGCCATCTGTTGCCAGACTTCGTCCCGACTGCCGCCGCCTGGGAACCTCTGAGACTCCTGCTCCCCCCGTTGCTTTGTAGCTAGTCAGGTGATTCCTAGGAGGCCAGTGTCAGCTGGCCGCATACTGACTTGGGCAGTGCCAAAGCTGCTGCAGCCACAGAACCTCGAGGCTCTTTCCACCCTACCAGCCTCCCTCCCCAGCCATGCCAGGTCCTGCACCCAGGGCCTCGCCATGCTAAGTGAGTGCTCTGCTGTTGAGCTCATCCTCAGCCCTCTTTTTACTACTTGTTTTTAAGATGAGTTTTCACTAAGTCTAGGTTGGCATTAAACCCGTGGTCCCCCTGCCTCAGCACCCTGAGTTCGAATGCCATCCCTCACTGTTACCCCTTTCTTTGCACCTTTTCGATCCACCATGTGTGGGTCTCCTGTCACTCAATACTCCCAAGTTCTTCTGAACACTGTGACAGCAGGGACTTTGACAGCCT
>JADRCD010174307.1:0-17328 GCA_019843815.1 Montemys delectorum | reverse complement strand
CTTCCCAAGGGTATGCTGGGCACTCAGGACAGTGAGCTGGCACCCAACTCTGCTGGCCCCAGCTCACATCAGTGTAGTGATACGGAATGTTAGGAACAGGGATACATCCTTCTGATTAGACAGACACAGACTGGCAATCTGTACAAACACAAAAGAATCCATTTCAGAAAAATAAATTACTAAGGGGAGAGAAAGGGTCCACTTTTGCTCTTCTCAATAAATATGCAATTCTGCTCACCTAAGACTTGAAAGGTAATTATTGGGGGGGGGTGTCTAACATCAGGGTCCACAAAGGTGATTCTAAATAGAGCTGCAGCCCCTGTGCCTTTTTCAGGGGAGCCTCAACCCTTTTAGAGCTGCCCCACTGGCCTCTTTCCAAGCAGGTCAGAGCACCCATGTGGTGAAATTAAAAAAAAAAAAAAAAGTGTCCTTGTGCCCAAAGTCTCAGATGCTTGGAGTGCAGCTAGAAACAGCTCTTTTGGATCCCACCTCTTTCAGAAAACAGTGTACCAACTGGTGAGGCTGGAAGCTGGGTCCAGGCTGGGACAGCCTCCTTCCCTGGTGTCGTGCACTCTGGGGGCCAGCGGGGTCAGTTCTGCTGTAAAATGAGGTTTTCCAGTTCATCTGCAGAACGCAGCAGGAAGGCTGCAGACTCTCGATAGCCTGCGATGAGCTGCCGCACAGCACTGATCTCCGTGGGGCTAAGCTGGGCTGTGGGCATGGTCCTGCTGGTGCTGTTGCTGGAAGGGGTAGGCGTGGGAGGAGTGGGGGTAGAGGCCCCGCCTTTCATGCTGAGGTCTGTGGGCCCTGTAGAGAGGGAAAAATGACTTAGAGTCTAAAATTTAGAGGAAGCTGAAGCCCCTGCCTGCATCTGGGCATAGAATTGGAAGCCCTGGTCTATTTCCCCAATGGCTATATTCCCAGTATTTAGAATGGGGCTTTGACATGACAAGGGTTTGTCACCCATATGACAGGCAAAAGGGCGGTGAAGAGTTCTACCAAAAATCACATGGCAAACGAACAATGGAATAAGGAGACATGATCAAGAACCCAGACTTTGGTGGTATCAGGCACAGCAGGGTTCCAACCTAGCTTCCTGCCTCTACCTGTGCCTTTCACTACGCTCTGAAGACTCCCACCAGACATACATCCCAGCTCTGGCTCTAGGTAAGGAGGAGGCGGCTTGAGACGCTGAAATGTCTCCCATTAACTCCTGAGCCCTGCCGCTCTCCAGGAGGTAGGCCAAGGCTGAAACAGGAATTACAGTCCCAGGAAGGACCTGTGCTACAGGCGCTGTGAGAGAGCTGTTGGCGTGTTTTGGAGGCAGTAGGGTGGATGGCTGAGAAGGGGAGGCCGCCGCCTGTCTGGAGAGGCAGTGAACACCCTGCCCCTGCCTAGAGGGTTTACAGGTGCTTGTGGATGCAAGAGAGGCTTGCTTTGCCTCAGCGCATCGGCTCTTCTTCCTCTGAGAAGTTTCACTGTCCCAAGTGAGGAGGGAGGCTCAGGCTCCTGGGACAGAATAGTCTGCTCTCTATCCTCTACTGGCTGACCATGGCAGAAAAAAAAACCCAAAAAACAAAACAACAAAACCCAAGCTCTTAAAACCCCTAGGGAGAAGGGGACTACAAGCCACCTCCCCATTAGGAGCTCCATGGAGCAGGCTGCCAGCACTGGGATTCAACAGGTGCATGCTCAAGTCTTTCTCTGCCACCTCATGGGCAATTTCTGAACTTCTCCGGGCTTCCAATTCCAAAGCAAAACAAGGAGCCACCTCTTGGGAACAGGAGCTTCCATAAAGCTTGGAGAAGCACAGAGCCCAGCAGGCAGGCTTTCAGCCTTCTGGAGCTAGCTGCAGGGCCTACCAGGAGAGGAGTCTCAGATGGCCTGGTGCTTTTGAAATAGACTTCCACTAGACACGGAAGTGACGGGAGCTTGAAAGGCCTTGTAAGTATTTATTAAGAAAACAAAGCAATGAAGAGAGCTGGGGAATGAGAGGCGTATCCTTGGTGATCCTTGCCACAGTAGATAGTTCACTTTCCTGGCTATTGCCCATTTTTCCTCTAAGCCCCCTACCCGCATCCTTCAACCTGGAGGCTATTTACAGGAGTACATGTTGGTCTTGGCCTACTTCCCTGTGGGTTTTGATGGCCAGGCTTGTTCATTGCTGCATTTACAGGGCTGTATTAGAGATGGACAAACCTTGTCTTTGGAGACATCTACACTAGAAGTAACATCTAAGGATAAATTGTGGGAACAACTGTTGCTAAAGAAAGTCAGCACAGCTCCTTATTGGGAAAAGCAGTTGGCCTCTATGGTTCTACAGTTTGTTGTTGGTTTTTAATTTTTTTTTTTTTTTTTTTTTTTTTTTTTGAGACAGGGTTTCTCTGTGTAGTCTCAGCTGTCCTGGAACTCACTCTGTAGACCAGGCTGGCCTCAACCTCAGAAATCTGCCTGCCTCTGCCTCCCAAGTGCTGGGATTAAAGGCATGCGCCACCACCGCCTGGCTAATTTTTAAAATTTTTATATGCATTGGTGTTTTGCCTATATGTGTGTCTGTGTGAGGGCGTCAGATATCCTGGAACTGGAGTTACAGACAGTTGTGAGCTGCCATGTAGGTGCTAGGAATTAAATCTAGGTCTTCTGGAAGAGCATCCAGTGCTCTTAAAACTGCTGAGCCATCTCTCCGGCCCCTGACTGTTTACAGTTTGTAAACACAGTTATTCTTTCCCCTCTGACCAGAGAATGGAGATAGTTTGCTAAAAAGTTTCCTTGGAGCCAGGGGTGTAGTTCAGTGACTAAAGTACCCACCTGGGTTCAATTTCTATCACCACAAAAATAAGTAACAATGCTCTTGGAACTAAGATACAGAACAGTTAAGTCTACTACAGTCTAAGGTGGGAAGAAGAAGAGATGTGCATGACAGAAACATCCCAGCAGCTAAGTGGCATCCATGGTGGTAGCTTCCACTAGCTTCTTTCTGGATATCCCGATTGCAAGCCTCAGAGGGGATGAAAGAGATTTGATTCTCCCTGGTTGCTTTTGATCTAGGCAATGCCTGGGGGTAACAGAGGCCACCTGCCACTGTCAGAGGTGGCCCCAAGTTTCTTTTTTCCCCCTCTATCTCCAAATCTCAGCTCACTGTTCACTGCTGCTTAGAGAGCTCCCCATCCCTCCAGTCCCTGATCTGATCTCTGTGCAGGCTCCAGTTACAGCTGGACTCTCAGTTACTAGTGGCCCCTAGTGGACTAGTGTGGGCACAAGCTGCCTAGCATCCCAGGCCAGAGAGGCCGGGTCTGATTTTATCTGTGCTCATTTCTATCTCCTAGTGACAATGTAAGCAGAGCGGAGAGGATGAGCCTTTAGCAGAGTTGTTGTAGGGTCCAAGCAGAAGCAAACAATCATCTGAAAGGCTGTAACTGGGCAGGACAGTGGGAGGGATGGCTCTGTGACCTAGAAGCTACTGCTTATTCTCCCCCAGCTGCTGGAGGCACTAGTGCTCACGGAAAAAGGCTGTTCCTAGCAAGGAGGCAAATGGTCAGATCTCAGTCCTGCCCATCTCTAAGGAACCAGCATGTTCAGAGATGGGATTCATGGGGCAGACAGCTGCCTCCTGATCTCAGTTCTGGCTGTTGCTTACATTTTTCAGGACCCATACACTCATGCAGGGCCAGGGAGCCACCACAGCTGCAGTCCTAACACAGGCCATGTTGCATGTACCTGGTGAAGGTTTACCATGTGCATTACCTGGGCATGACTTGGCACCAAGTCATACCTTCCTCTATAGCCACTTAGTACTAGTGTTCCAGAGTATTCTAACCTTCCTGATCCTGAAACCCACATCAGACACTCTTAACTCTAACAAAGGGATTGGAAGGAGAGCAGCTCTGAACCAGCCGTGCTACCCCTGGTGTGTACCATGCTGGCCTGGCTCTAGGGATTAGGCCAGACAGCCTCTTATTTTAGGTTAAGAGGCATTAGAAAGGATGAGAGGCTAAGCCCAGGCAGGGACCTTCCAGACACCAGCACTTCCTTCCCAGTTGTGGGGCACAGTAAGTATGCAAGATGAAGCAAGGGTTGGGTGGACAGGGCCTGGCCTTTCTAGGAGGGCTAGGAACCAGCCCTCTCCCTTGCTACTCAGGGACAGTCAGGGTTCACCTAATCCCAGAACTCACCTGCCAGCAAATGCTTTTTCTTCTACCTGCCCCCTTAAGGCAGCACTTTCCTTCACTTTCCTTCACTCCTTGGCCCCTGAATAACACAGAGGTAACATGCTGCCTCTGCCTCCTGTCCTGTCCTGAAAACATTCTCATCACAGGGTTGGACAGAACAAGATGATGGAGGCCAGGCACAGGTCACAGCCCTTCTATGCTTAAAGCCTGTCAGCTCCCAACCCCTACCAAAGCCTAGTAGCCACCTGACCATTCTCTCTCTGTTGCCCCTGCTAGAGGAGGTCTTGATGCCTGATCTGCTCCCATGTAAGATTAAAATCCCTCATGCTACCCGAGGTGCAGGAGGCATCTGTCTCCCCCTCTTTCTCCCTCCCTTGGGGTGGCACCTGCAGCAGAGATTCCCGGGAAGCACTTGTCAAGCTGCCCAGTTCAGGTATGGAGCAGAAGAACCAACCCAATGTTTAACCATCACCCAGATGACTTAAATGGGGGCATCATGGGTGGAGGGGCTAAGGCTGGGCCAGATCCTGGCACTGCTGCCAACTCACACGGGATTTTCAGGGAGTGGAACCAGAGAGGTGCATTTGTAGTGACTGGCAGAAGCAATTACCATTGGAGATGAAAAAGAAGCCCAGGTTTTCCTGACCTCATCTAAAGACTGACTACTAATGGGGGGAGCTGAGCCACTGACCCACTCTTCCCAAGGGCTATTATGTAGAACAAGCTAGACACTACGCTGGAAAAATCCAGGCCTGACTCCTACTTACCATTACTGTGATTTCCTGTCTGAAGGGAAGCGGAGGGCTGCAGGTTGCTGCTCAAGGACCCATAGCCACGGTAGCTGTAATTGAGGCCACCATTGACGTACACAGGGTCCTGGGAGTAGGCAGAGGCCGGCAGTGAGTAGGTGGAGTGGGTGATGGCTGTAGAGTCCCGAGAGTGCTGCTTATCTAGGGCTATGGGTTCTTCCTGCAAAGGAGGAATGACAGTGCTGGGGAACCCTAGGGACAGCAAGCCTGGTCACTGTCCCTGTCATGAGGTAGGAAGAGGCTGTTTCCTGGGACTCAACTGATGTGATTTTGTCTGGGGTATCTATTGTTTCTCTCTCCCTGGGCACTTTGCCTCAGGGATCATCCCTGATTACCTCTCTCTATGAACATACTGGGTTGTCTCTACTCAGTGTGAAAGATTCTTGCCAGGCGGTGGTGGTACACGACTTTTATCCCAGCACTTGGGAGGCAGAGGCAGGCAGATTTCTGAGTTCGAGGCCAGCCTGGTCCACAGAGTGAGTTCCAGGACAGCCAAGGCTATACAGAGAAACCCTATCTTGAAAAAACTAAAAAAAAAAAAAAATTGTATGGGCCTAGAACCTGTGATCTCCTCGCATCGGTCTCTTTAGTGCTAGGATTATAGGCGAGCACTTCCATACCCAGACAGTCTTCCTTCCAACAGGTCTGCGATCCTTAGTGACAAGGTCTTCTAGCACTCCCCACCCACCTCTTGGCACTCCATCCTCTCTGCCCACCATAGTGCTGTAACTGTAGGCTACATGATGGCTGCCCTCCCACCTCCCTGCCCACCCCTGCCTGCAGGTGTCGATGGGATGACCAGTGACCTCTCCCTGTGGGTGAGACCCCTTTGCATGCAGCCAGCATGAGCATATACTTGTGAGGACTGGTAGATCTCCAGGCGCATCCTCTTAGCTGCCTTTCTCGTCTCACTCTCACAGGCAGCTGCTAGGATGTTTTCTGCCATGGCTGAGGTCAGGTGTGGAGGAGTAGGTCTGGTCTGCAGGCAGAAGAGACAGTGCTGGTGTTTGGGCTGGAAGGGTCCTGGTCAGGGGATGGCAAAGCAGGGGTTTGGGCTCCAGCACCTAACTAACAGCCTGTTTTCCTCATTTGTGAAACAGGCCTACTGGGAAGTTGGGGTAAGGGGTCTGGAGGGCACTGATGGTACCACAAACCAGGGTGGCCAGGAGGAGGCGCTCACCATCTCCATGCCGTTCTTCTTCATGCGGCGGCAGGACTTGAGGTATGTGCGAATGCGCTTGCGGGCTCGCTCCTGGAACTCAGGGAATTGCCGGCTGCATGACTCAATGATGGCCTGGATCTTCTCCTTGGGCTGCTTGGAAATGGGCACCATGCGGTCCAGGTTCTCGTCCACGAACAGCCGCACGAACATCTGGGGAGAGACAGGCCATGGGAGGGGGCTGGCCCTGCCTTGGACCCATCCATGTCCTACCAGCCCTGCCTGGTGCTCACATTGAAGGCCTTGAGCCGCTCGGGGTCCATGCCCTCTGAGTCATTCATCTTGTCATTGTCCTCATGGTCATCATGGTCATCGTCATCATCATCTGCTGCGGGGGCCCGGCCCACTGTCAGGTCCTCAGGACAGCCACTGACTTCAGTCTTGATGGAATCATAGCTCCCAGAGCTGTAGGGGGGTGACTGAAACCAGGCAAAGCAGAGACAAATCAGGTGGCTGCCTACTTGGTCTCCCACAGTAAGCTTGGGGACCAGGTAGGTGAGCTCACCCAGGTCCTCAGCACAGAGAGTCCTGGCTGCAAGATCCTCAGCAAGTGTGAGCTGAGAGCAGCGGTCTCCGAGCCTGTGTCCCTGGGCTACTGTATGGAGGTCGACTGAAATAGCAGGCAACGGGGAAAGCGTAGGAGCCGCTTTCTTGGTGGCAGTGCCCACATCAAGACCTGCCATGCTGAGGGAAGGACACCAGAAAACATTGCAATTCCCCAGCCTCTCCTGTGTGCCAGGATCTGTCTGGGCTTCCAGGGTTCCTCCTGGATCCCCAGGGGACTGCAGCCTAGAGTTGACAAGTGAGCTGTCACCAGAGCAGCAAATGTGCAGTCTATCAGGGGGAGGAGCAGATGGGCTGGGAAAGGGAGCCAGCCAAGGCAGTAGGGCCACAAAGCAGGGTGCAGTCCCCAGCTCCCAGGCCAGGCTGTTTCTGCCGATCTCCCGAGAGACTGCTCTGAAGCCTGGGGAAACAGGTGTTCCAGAAGGGAGAGCACAGAGCCTGCCTGCCTGCCTGCCTGCTGCTGCAGCCCAGCTCGGAATGGGGAAGGGCTTAAGCATTCTGCTCCTACACAGATCCTTCCCTCCGTCACACTACAGGCAAAGGTGGCAGCCGTTCCCTTGGTTGGTGGTGTCCATTCTAGGACTGGTCCAGATTATGGGAAGGACACGGACACACACACACACACACACAAAAGATTCCCATGAGCCAGCCCCGTCTGTGTGCCATGATCTGTTTGGGCTTCTGGGTTTTCTCAGCCTTCAACTGTCTGCTTTTCCTTGGACTATGGCTTCTGCTTTCTTCTGCTTCCTAGGGTCACTAGGTTGCCCCTTGTGACCCAGCTCCAGAACACCTTCCTACCCTCAGCACCCTGGCTCTGAGCTGCTGTCATCTGCTTTTTAAAGTATGCGGCATGCCCTGACTTCAGCATCTCTTCTCTCAAGGACATTGGCATGTAGTAGGTAAGCTGGACCCAGGAGAAAACCCAGTTGTTCAGGCACAGTGGTGTGGCCACAGCCTGGCCTAGAAGGACCTGCTGCTTCCTGAGGAGCAACAACTCAGCAAAGACACGTGGCCTGGTGCCTCGGGCCCTCAGGCCCCTCACCATGACCACACACAGACTTAAGGGGCAGAATTCCAGCCCTCCAGAATAACAATCTGGGGTCAAAACACATACAGGGCATAGGGCCAGCTCCTAGCTGGCTCTGACTAGTCAAATCTGCAAATGATTCTTTTGCTGAATCCTCTGCCAGGGTCAGAGCAGAATAAGAAACTGTCAGGAGCCCTCAGTGCCCAGCCCTGTGCCATGGTATGGCCATGGTAGCAAGTGGGCTGAGGGCTCTACTGAGCCAAATTTGCCTCCACCCTGGGGCAGCTGCTCTGTCTGTCCCTGTACCTACTTCCGAGCCGATCCCCACAGGCTGTGCTATACACGTGGCACCAACCCCATCATGTCCCTTTACATCGTGCCCTGAGCATGTGTTCCATGCCACTCCTGAAAGAGAGACAGACCAGGGCAGAAGAGTCTGTGGAGAGTAAGCAGGTAGCTTCAGAGGGGCAGAGTTGAAGAGAGCTAGCAGGAAAGCTGGCACCTGTCAGGAAACCTTAATGGCCCAGCATAGTGTGTGGAATTATGGGCCATGGCACGGGACCCACCTTGCCCACCTCTATACCCATATATCAGCTTGATCAGGAGAGAATTTCCACACGCCTTTTCTGCATCATCTGAAAAGACGGGGTCAGGTAGGCAGAGGTCTGAGGCCTGTGCTGCCTTTTCTCAAGGCGTGTGTGGTGGGGGAGGGGTATCCACGCCATGGTGCCTGTGGAGTGGTGTGTGTGGTGGGGGAGGGGTATCCACGCCATGGTGCCCGTGGAGTGGGGGGAGGGGGGGAGTATCCATGCCATGGTGCTTGTGAAGTCGTGTGTGTGTGTGTGTGTGTGTGTGTGTGTGTGTGTGTGTGTGTGGTGGGGGGCGTATCCATGCCATGGTGCCCCTGGAGTGGTGTGTGTGTGTGGTAGGGAAGGGGTATCCATGCCATGGTGCCCCTGGAGTGGTGGTGGTGGTGGTGGGGTATCCACACCATGGTGCCCGTGGTGTCACTTCTCTCCTGCCACCTCTATGCAAGCTTGGAGGTCACACTCAGATCCCCTCTAATAACTGAACCCTTTGTAAGGCTTTTATGCTTTTATCACTTAGGTCTTCTTATGGTAGCTTGGGCTGTCCTGACCTGAAACTCTCTGTGTAGCCCAGGATGGCTTCCAACTGCACTACTCCTGCTTCAGGCAAATTCTGAGTAGTGGAGTTACGGGCATGACTACCATGCTCAGCAATGTCTTATACTACTGTCACAAATGTGCCATTTGCTGCTGTTCCTTACAGCAGACTGCGTTCTGGGGAAGGGAACAAGCCGCAGAGACACACATTACCTGCCACTTCTCCGTCAAGGCAGGAACCATCAAACCCATTTCACAGATAAACACTTGCCAATGAAGTGACACCTATGTGGAGCAGGCACCCTCAGCCATCTGCATTCTAGTGTGGCTCTAGGAAATCATGGTGAAGGGACCACACTACTGCCCTGGCTTGATGTCACACCCCGGCCGGCTCAGTTCCAGCTCCACTACAGTATGACCTCCAGCCTCCCAAACAACCCAGAGGCACACAGCTTGCAGGCCCACACACCTCAGGGGTGCTCTTTACCCCATACTTGACACGGCTCCGCAGCCCATCAGTGCCGCAGCCATCTGAAGGGTAGGACGGTGTGCCCAGAGCTGTGCCAGGCGGGAGCTTCTCACACAGGTTAATGGGCTGATCCTCAGCAGTGGCAGTGAAGTCCATGGGGGCAGCAGCTCCGTTGCCATTCATCTCAGGGAAGGCGGGATCCCCCTGTGTGCTGCTCGAAGTGGATGGGTTCAGGGTAGAAGAGCCATTGCCGCTTCCGCTCTCAGAGGAGGAGTCATCTGGAACAAGAGCCCTGGGTGTGAGGGAGGCCCTGTCCCTTCACCCACTGCCTCCAGAGGCCCGGCTGGATGTAGTGGCCCCGGCACCTCCCCCAGAGTGCCAGCACTGTTATGTTATCCTTGCAAAGCGGAAATGTGCTCTGCTCTCCATACCAGATGCTCTGAGATCTGAAGTGGGACTCAGGCTTACCACCTGGGCTGAGGCAAGAGTGGGGAAGTAGGGCCACTAGGAGCTAAGTGGAGTGATCAGCATATGCAGAGCTAGAGGTTTCTCCTCACCTCCAACCTTACAAATGCCAGAGGCAAGTTCCACTTCAGGCAGCCTACCACAGTCCTCAGACACTTCCAGGGCTGCAGAACTAGCCTTTTCTTACTGCTCGAACCTGCCTCCCAGCTCTTCCACCTTCATGTCCTTCTGCACGGGGCCTTGAATTTCTCCTTCCTCTGCCTGACAGCTCCACTGCCAAACTCCCTATTCATCATCCCTGCCTTCCTATATAGTCTAGCCAGATTTGTAGACTCTGCCCTCTGTGCCTGGCCAAATGGCCTCAAGATAGCCCAAAGCCAACTGCTGAGTCTGGAGACTGTATCTCCTGTGTTTTCAGCTGGTCTTTCTGCATTCTTGATGCGAGAGCCCCCTGCTGTGGAAAGCACAACACTGCAGGATCCTGGGGCTAAACTTCAGCTCCAAGGGAATATACATTTTTAGATAAATCCCCGGCTTCTCTTTCTACAGGTCCCAGCCTCCTGCTTCATTAGCTGGGGCCACAGCAGCTACTCTAGACTTCCTGGGGTCTCGGTCAGGTGAGCACCCATGTGGATACCAATGGTGCTTAGGTATCCTGGAGGCTCTGCAGCTAAACCCAGCGAGGGGAGGGGAGAGGTGGCAAAGGGCACCCTTTTCTCCAGGGTAGGGTCGCACTGGCACCACCCCCTCCCTGTAGCCAACAGATTATGAAGATTTAGTCCCCAGTGTTGAGCACTGGGCACGCGTACCCGTGCGCACCGCCGAGCGTCCCCATGGTGACTGAGCAGCCCTAGTACTTCAACCAATCACTTGCCTTTCAGCTGCCTGAGGGCGGGGCCGGTCTGTCCATCAAGCAGCCAGGGCCCTGAGTAGAGGGGGATGGGGAACATGTGGTGCAGTGGTATTCCTCCCCCTCAGCTGCCGTAGGTCACCTGGGCAAGGCTGCATCACCCAGGCCACCTTTAGGCAACACTGCTCCACCTTCCCTTTATCCTGTGGGCTTGATTCCAAGCCCTGTATCTGGGACCTCCCTGCCTTACCCCTCTGCCCTCGAAGACAGGCTGAGATTTTCCTCTGGCAGTATAGTCTAGAAGGTTAAAGAGAAAAACAAATTGCCTGACAACATTAACTGAGCAACTACTGTGTACTGGTGATGCAGGAGCAGTGATGACTAAAACCAGGGTGCTGGCATGCCTAGGGGCCAGCTACATCTTAAGGAAGTTTGCCATTAACTGGGAAACTGAAGTGTGACAGGTGCCACCAGCTCAGCAACTACCCATCCCCACCGCTGCAGCGCAGCGCTTCTGCTGCCCTTGGCCCCTCTCCCAGCCCAGGCCTTCTCATCTCAGGGCTTCCCTTTGCCACTGCTAACCCCTTCCTGGACTTCTTGCTCTAGCCTCATGACCTCACGGCCTGCCCTGCCAGCACCCAGGTCTCTAGGCTGGGTTAGGGCGTTGTCTGCCCATTTCCGAGGGCTTTCCTGGCCTGACTGCCCTGCTGGCTCACCTGGGAAGGAGGTGCTCCCCACTGTCCTGAGGACCACGCACACAACCACTGGTAGGTGGGGCTCCAGCACCTGAAGCCTGGGAATGAAGCTGAAAACCCACCTTGGCTAATTAGCTTCTGTCTGTTCTTAGCCACTTCCAAGATATGCCTTCTACTCTGGTACCATCACCCACGGGCCACTGGATCGACCTGGAAGGTCACTAGATGCCTCCTCTGGAAGGATAAGCTGCTCTTCATCAGACACCATGTCAGTAGTCACTGCATTTACCACAGGCACCAAGGCCAGCTACAGTGTCATTCATACCCTGCATGGGGACAGAGAAGGACCGCCTTGTCTGCCTGCCTGGAGCAAGCAGCATGTGTGTGGAGCTGCCCAGGACACACAGGGCAATCTTGGGGTCCCAACCAAGGTCTAAGTCAGCTGGGTGGAGAAGCTGCCAACACTACCGCCTCGGCTGCAGGCCCGGGTTCACGCTGCCTGACTTTCTAGAAAGAATAGGGGCTGGCTGCAACTGGGACACCCATCTGTCTATTGTCAGATATCATCCCTATCTGGCAAGGAAAGTGGTGAGTGGATGAGGCCCCAGGATACCAGAGTTGGTAACTGCTGTGACCATGGACTGCAAACATACAGAAGAAACTGGAAACCCAAACCATTATGTAAATATCCAGAATTAAAAATCTCAAGGACCAGTGAACACTATTAGGATTTTCAAAAGCCCCTAGACGCAAACAGGTAAAGTGTGATCTAGCCATACAATAGAAAACTCGGCCTTAAAACTTAGATACATGTTGCTGAGACATAGAGGAACCGTAAGGACATTATGCTATGTGAAATAAGACAGACACGAAAGGATAAATAGTGAATGATTCCACTTAGCTGCACAGGCTAGAATAGAGGCATTCACAGAGGCAGAAAGTGAAGTGGGGCTCCCCCACGCCCGAGGAGGGGGACGCAGAGCTGCTGTCTGGCACGATGAGAAGTTTGGGAAATAACGGTGCTGATTGTAGTTTGAAGTATATAGCCCAGAGGGCTTGTATTTATTTTACCACAAAAAACTCCAAGCCAGTGGGTCCTCATGTTACCCATGCTGCACCTGGGGCAGGACACAGCCCACATCTGAGGTGGAAAAACAATTGCAAAAGCCCACATTCTGCAGTCCTCCCCAAAGCTCCTGTTTTTAATACAGCTTGATCCAGTGCCACCTAACAGGAGGCCTGAGTTTCCCAACTGGAAAGGCTGGCGAGTTTTAGCACAATGCAGAGGAGCTAAGAACAGGGTGGGTATCACCTCTGTGACCTCAAAGGAGGCCACCGCTCCTTGTGCCTCAACTTCTCTTTCAAATGACCCTTACATCAGTAACACGGCAATTATGGCATCAACTCTCCCTGGCATGGGGCAGGCACTCAGAAGTAAAAGCTGCCTTCTTTTACCCAAACCTCCTTCCTTCTTCCTCACCTGCTTCCTATGCTATGGTCTCAGACTGCAGCATAGACATGTGAGGCCCCACACTGTGACATCAGAAGTGAGCCCCAAGGAGAGATGGAATCGTGAGCCGGGAGTGCATCTCCTGGTCCATCTACTGCTCTGACCTTCTTCAGAGCTTCTGTGAACATCATCTCGCCGGGGAAGGCTCTGACCAAGCCTATCCCATCTCATCCTGGCACAAGCTCTAGCTGCTCTTCTGCATGACTCCTCCCAAGGAAGTTGGCCCTACAGCCACAGGATTGTAGCCGTGGCCCCTTTCTCCCATTGGACCACGGCCTACCGTCGTGCTCTCCCTTGCAGCTCAACCTGACATCTAGCTGTGGCCTTGGCCTTTTGTACTTCTGTCACCTCTTGCTGCTACACTGTCCCTGGTTCTCCAGACCTTGTCCTTCACTTCCTGTTCCTTTACTTCCGGGTCTTTGCTAAAAGGTTACTGTGTCAGGAAGCCCTCCCCTACCCAGCCCCCACACTGACATGCTAACCTCTTTACCTAGTTTTCCAGCACACTGTTCATTGATTGTGTCTGTACCCAGCAAGTAAGTAGCCCCTGGGCCTTGGCAGAGCTCTGGTAGTTAGGCCTGGATCACTCTTGCTTCCCTGTAGTCACACCCCTGCTTCTGGCAAGGGCCCCTGTGTTTTCTATGGTTCCTCAGGGTAAGCATGTACCCCAGGCCTGGCCAGTTAACATGACCCATTATAGTCACTGGTAAAAAGCCATTTGACCAAGCTGTTCCCACAAAAGTCAGACTTGATCTTTTCTACCTGGGGGCAGCTAGACTTGCTAGGCAGGGGTCCATCCTGGGGCAATCTAGAGATAGGCTGACAAAAACTTCCAAAATCCGGCTATACCTTAAACCAAAGGACTATTCAGTTATGAGAGCAACAACTTCCTTATTGTCAAAGCTAGCTGAAGGCCACTTTTTATCATGTGAGGCTGCTTTGGTCTCGGAGCGAGGCCCTGGGAGCTGGACTTTATGCTTCCCACCTATCCTGGGGCTGCTGGTACTGCCCCAGGAATGAGCCAGTCTCACCGCCTACCCCACGATTCAGGAAGAGAGGGCAGAGATCCAGCAGCTAGGATCTGATCCACTGCAAATTCTTCCTCACTCTCAAGAAGCATGACTTAAGAGGCACCCAACACCCTTTGCCTGAATGGCATATGGTGGGCTGGGCCAAACCAGTAGTTTCAGCTTGCCTCACTTTCAGCCTGACCTTGGGCACAACCACCTCCTGGGCTCCTCTTATCTGCAACCCAGGGAGTTGCCGCTGACGCCCTCTTAGGCTCCAGTGTTTTATGACACCATGAAATAACCAGCTGGCCCCACAGCACTAAAGGCCTGGTGCCCTGGCCCTTTTGAGACTATGGCCTCTCCTCTGGGGTATTCTTCAGGACCTACTGAGACATGGAACTGGAAGAGGAAACACAAGGTGTTCAGGTGACCCTCTTGTCCCTACCTGGTCCTCCTCTAGGGCATGCACCTACCTGAATCCAGAACAACACTAGCAGGGTTCAGCTGCCCCACCTGTGACTGTGTGAACAGGCTAGAGAGCTGCCCTGGAGGCTTTCGGAAAGTGGGAGGAATGTATCCCTTCTGTCCATTTCTTCAAAAATGGGCATCCACATCTTGGCAAAGGGTGACTGACTCCCCAGGCTGAGAGGACCCAGAACCCACCACCTGTGCCTGGAGAGCCCAAGGGCAGGGAGGCCTGCCATGCCTATCCACTGTAACAGGGCGATGTGCTGCTATTCAAATGGGAGAATTAGTGATGAATGGGGGAAATTGTTCCTCCTTCTGTCCCGTCTCCAGAAGGAGACAAAAACTCCTTTTACCTCAGCAAACAATGCCCTTATGTGGGCGCCAGCGCCCTGCAGCCTACACAGGCCCAGCTCTGTGCAAACCGCCAATCACCACTCTGGGCTCTGGGGCCACAGCCAGCGGGTACCCTTCCTCAGTGAGCAGCCCACACCAGCCCCTAAGCAAAGCTGGAGAGGGTGGCAAGGCCACAAGAGCCTACATGTTTGGTGCACAAGCAAGCTGCTTGCTGTAGCATCGGTGGAGGGCTGGAGGAAGCATGGGCCCCTTGGTGAGGCTCTGGTCAAAGCAGCAGCCAGGCAGGGCTGAGGACGGGCATCAATAATTCACACACAGAAGCTGGAAGCCAGGAAGGAGGTAGGGAAGGTGAAGTGCTAGCATCGGCAGCACCCCCCCCACACACACACACACAACTCCCCACCCAGGGAGCTATTCATGCCAGGCAGGAGTTGCTGAAGGTCTGGAAGGAAGCTCTGAGCTGCAGGCTGACACACTCGCTCCTCTGAATTGGGGTGTACACCTCACTGGGGCTCTCCACCCCATTCCTCACCCCGTCTGCTTTGACCAGGCCAGTGGCCTGGGTAGTGTTTACACAATGCATAGTTCCAAGAAGCACCAAGCTCCTGGAGCCCATCTGTGTTCCCTGAAGGCAGACAGAGGGACCAGGGGTCAAATGGGGGCCAAGGGATCCAACTGCCCTGAGTGGTAAGGATACACTGGGCACGTGACCAACCACGTGAGGCCCATATTCTCCACCTGATCGTCAGGCCCTGCTGTCACCAAGCTATCTTTCTTAAGCTCCCTGTTTCTTTCCCTGTGGTTAATCAACCCAGGAGGCCAAAGCTTAGGATCAGAGAGACCATGTCCCCCTTCTTAGACTCTACTTGGTTTTTTTTTTTTTTTTTTGGGGGGGGGGGGGGGGGGGGGGGCTGGGGGGGGGGTCTCATAAATCCCAGGCTGTCCTTAAACTAGTATTAATTGAGGATGACCTTGAATTTCTGATCGTCTTTCCTTCGCCTTCCAAGTGACTGGAGATGTGCACTCCCAGGGCCCAGCTTATGCAGTGCTGACAAAGGAACCGAGGCTTTTATGAATCGAGGCAAGGACTCACCAACTGAGCTATATCACTGATCCACTCGTGTTTCTTAACACAGCCCATAATACTGATAGCTGGACCCACAGCACACACCTCCACAGCGCATCAGCAGCCTCCCCATCTCTGTCTTAATCTTAGGCACCCATGCCTAGGCTCTTAGTGATTCTAACCAGGCAAGTGCTCATATTTTCAAAGTAGGGTGGTGGTTGTTTGGAGTTTGGTGTTGGCTTTTTGTAAAGGAATGGAACCCAGAGATTCATGTATGCTAGGCAAAAACATTAATTTTAACAATGTATTGAAAGTCAACTGCAGTGGTACAATCCTATAACCCACTATTATACAAGACTGAGACGGGAGGAGCAGCTCTGGCGACACATAGGAAGTTCAAGTCTAGCCTGGGTTATGGAGCAGGGCCCTATCTCAAAAGAGGAGACCAAGTTTCTTTTACCTAATAAACCCAACATATTTCAACAGGTGATCAGTAGCATGTTTCTGTTTTCATGATAAAGCCAGTAAAGCAGGTGTGTCTCCACGAGTGTCACGCATTTCTGCACCAACCCTCTCAATGTTCAGCAGCTGGGAGCAAACGGGTCTCACACAGCCCAGATCTGCACATCTGCAGGGACCCCAGAGTCCAGGCCCCTGGAGAAGTTCCAAGCTGCAGATAACAGAGTATTAGGGCAGGTGACCTAGGTGCTGAAACCACTTTTCCTGATGGGCATGGACATCAAGGACGCACCAGATCTGAGTGCCAGGCTCTGAGAGCACAAATGTCCCTCCCTTTACGGGAGCCTGCTCAGTGAAGGGCCAGAGGCTCTGCGGTAGTCTCCAGTCTCCCAGAGTGAGCAGCAGCACCCAGATGGCCTCACAAAGAATGCCTCAGCCCACCCCACCATGGATTCCCCCAATACACACTGGCAAGTGATGCCAGAGGAAACGCTCCCAGTATGGACCACTCATTGGTCTGTCTTCCCCAGCCCACCACTTTCTCTTCTTGCTGCAGGCCAAGCACAAGTAATGAGAAAGACCAACTTCAAGTGCAAAGCTCTAAGCCAGGCTCCCTACAGCTTGCTATCCCCAACCCCCACAAATCATTCGTTCTGAGAGCAAGCAGTGCCACTTCAGGCTACTGTGTGTGAGTGATTCACCGGGCAGGGCCCTGCCTGGGAGCTTGTGTGTGGAGTTGGCAGGCCCCTGGCAACCCTTCCTGTCCTCCCGGAAGCTGGTCTAGGGTTGGTGCATCCTAGTCCTTAGGTCAGGGTGATGACGACAATGACAATGTGGCCCAGCTACTTCCTGGTTCCTGGGAGAGTCATCTTCAAACAACCCAGGCCAGGGTGATACCTGCCTGGATAGCCCTACCCAGGCCCTCTTCAGCACAGCGGGGCTACCCCAGCAGAGAGGGGAACCTAGATATTGCTAGATGAAGGGAATCTGCTGGGAGCAGGCCTAGATGCCAGATGGCCCCAAGGCCAGGGCTAATCTCCCAGGTGGGGGGAGGGAGGGAGGGAGGGAGG
>JADRCD010174299.1:0-10680 GCA_019843815.1 Montemys delectorum | reverse complement strand
CTCCTCCTCCTCCTCCTCCTCCTCCTCCTCCTTCTTCTTCTTCTTCTTCTCCATCTGTCTCTCTTTCCTTCCCCTTCTCCTCCCCCTCCTCTTCCTCTTCTTATTTCCTGCATTGCCTCTTAAATAGATTCCAGTTTTAATTTCTTCTTATGAGAGCTGGAAACATCCTATTCTGTCAAATATGTCTCTGGTTATTTTCTTTGTCTGCCACCCAATTAGACATAACTTTCAAACAAACTAACTTTATCTTAATTGCTCGGTCTTCGAAGTGTGTACTAAGGGCATGTCTCTGTTTCAGCTGGAGCTGTGCTAAGAATGAGCCACATGACAACTAGAAACAGGTTTTTTTCAGCAAACAAGACAATTTTGGGGTTCACAGTATGATCAAATATCCTACAACAAGATAAATAAAACACCAAGCATACCTGAATAGATAAAACAAACAAAAACAAAACTAGCAAACAAAAACCAGAAATACAAAAAGCAAAACAAAAAGCATAGCAAACACATACTGGCATAGAGGCAAAATAAAATATTATGCACAGAAATCTCCTAAAAACACACAGTTGAAAACCATAATACATTTGCAGTAGATCTGTAGGTTACAAAAAGAAAAGGAAAAACAAACAAACAAAGGCAAATTTGACCAACAATGAAAGAAACAAACAATATCATCAAGTTCTTTTTCTGTGCTGGCCATCTTCTGTTGGATGAGGGGGCTTTACCCAGTAATACTCCTTTTGAGAGCATTAATTTTTCTTTTGTGAAAATAGCTTTAAAATTAGGAATGCCCCCTAGAGTCCATCTATCCTCTCAGCACCAGCCCCACCCTGGCACAGACTTGTGCAAGTCCTTTTCATGCTGCCACAGATCTTTCAGTTTATATGTGTGTTGGTTCTATTGTGTTTGGAAGGCCCTGTTTCTTTGTGACTGCATCGCTTCTTAATTTCAAATTCTATTAACCTCCTCTTCTTCAGGTTTATTAAAGCACTGAGGGGAAAGAACTGAGAAAGACAACCCATCCAGGATCTTCTTTCACCTTTCTAAACTTTATCCATCTGCGGACCTTGTATTTGGTTCCTCCTATTACAGGAGGCAGCTTCTCTGATAATGGCTGAGCAATACACTGTTCTATGACTTCAACAAAAGGCAAGTAGTTAGGAGTAATTTTATTGCCAAGTTCCTTTAGCAGGACAGTAGTATTTGATTTACCTCTAAATTTTTGGCCTGCTGGCTACCAAAGTAGTGCCAAGGAAGGGTTTCATATCATGGAATATGCCTTATATCCAATCAGATATTGGTTGGTTAGTCCCATAAACTTTATGCCACTATTGCACAGTTGAATTTTGCATGAGGTCACCATTCTAGGTGGAAACATTTGCTGCTGTGTTGCTCTTTACCTTTCTATTTTGGAAGCATGAAGAATACCTTTTAGTACTATGAACATCGGTTAGTACAGATGAATGCTCTAGGTAGGCAATATTGTAACTTCTCCATGTCCAATGAGTTGTATAGTGGTTATCTTCAACAATAGGGCCTTACCATTAGTTTATAGAGAGCAACCACTAGCTTTGGCAAGCGTTGGTTGTTTGGGGTTTCTCATGAGGCCACATTGGCCAACAAGTTGATTAGATGCAACCCATTCACATATTTGAAGGCTTAATATGGTGACAAAAAAAGGTCTAGTTGGGCCTCTGTCTCCTCAGTTATTTTCCAATTACTTTTTAGATTACTTTCATATATGTATAGGTTTAGAAAGTTTCTACTGTTTTTTGTTCCTATAACAGTCCCTCAAATGACCCTTTGCTTTAGTTGCCAGTCACCTTCTTCTCTTCCTTGATTTTTCTTCTTCTTTTTTAAGCAGCTGTTTCCAATATTTGCATTTATTAATAGTGGGATGCCTCATTATGGCTAAAGTTTGTGTCTGTTTATTCTTTTTTCATTTTCTTTTTTTTAATTAGATGTTTACTTTATTTACATTTCATACAATATCTCCTTTTCCAGGTCCCCCTCCAAAATAAAAAATAAAAACAAAATAAAATAAAGTAAAATAAAAAAACAAAAACAAAAACAAACCCCTGTTCCCTCCCCCCACACCCCTGCTCACCACCCTACCCTCTCCTGCTTACTGGCCTGGCATTCCCCTACACTGGGGCATAGAATCTTCAGAGGGTCAAGGGTCTCTCCTTCCATCGATTATCGACTTGGCAATCCTCTGCTATACATATGCTGCTGGAGCCATTAGTCCCACCATGTATACTCTTTGGTTGGTGGTTGAGTCCCTGGGAGCTCTGAGGGTACTAGGTAGTTCATATTGTTGTTTCTAGTCTAGGGCCCAACATCCATCTCTAACTACCTATTCGATTTCCTCTACCTAGGATGGTCCAGTTCTCCTTGAAATCCCTTAATCTGTTTCTAACCACTGTAGTTAAGTGGATTGTAGCCTGCTTATCAAAGGACTTAAAAGCCAACATCTACATATAAGTAATAAGTATTTGATTTTTGTTTCTGGTTCATATCACTTAGCAATTACTTTTTTTCTATCATTAATTTATCTATAAATTAAATTATTTTATTCATTTTAAGTGTGAGGTAATAATTCATTGTATAAGTATATTAAATTTTCTTTATCCTGGCTTCCATTGAGTAACATACAGGTTGTCTCAAATATGTACCTATTATGAATAGAGTAGCAATTCCATGTCTGAGCAAGTGTCTCTGGTAAGATGAAGTGTCATTTGGGCATATGCCCAAGAGTAATATAGCTGGATCTTGAGATAGATAGATTCTATCTTCCTGAGAAACTGCCCCACTGATTTCCATAGTGGCAATACATGTTTTCACATTCACCAGCAATGCATGAGTGCTTCTCTGGTGCTACACAGTTGCCAGAATGAGCTGTAATTTTATTGATCTTGTCCATTAAGACTGGTATAAGATGGAATCTCAAAGCAGTTTTGATTTACATTTCTCTCATGAATAGGGATGTCGAACATTTCTTTAACTGCTTCTCAGCCATTTTTGTTTCCTCTTCTATGAAACTGTTGATTAGATATGTACTCCATTTTTGTATTTAGTTTCCTTTATTTTCTTGAAATCCAGGGTTTGTTTTTTTTTTTTTTTTTTTTTTTTGTCTTTTGATTTTGTTTTTTTTTTTTTTTGTTTGTGTGTTTTTTGGTTTGGGGATTTTTGTTTTGTTTTGTTTTTGTTGTTATTATTGTATGTTGTTTTTTTTAATTCTCTATGTATTTTAGATGTTAGTCCTGTATATGATGTGGAGATGGTAAGTACTATTTCCCATTCTTTAGGCTGCCACTTTGTTCTAATGAGAGTGTTCTCTGTTATATATAGGATTGTTTGTTTGTTTGTTGGTTTTTTTGTTTGTTTTTTTAGTATGAGGATATTTCATTGAAAACTGACATAGTTCTGATCGTATTAAAACACACCTCCTACCATTATTTCTCAAAGTATTTGTAGTAGCAGGCAACTCTTTTAGCATGATTATTTCAATTCACTCCCAGCATGAGCTGTAATTGTATTGATCTTGTCCATCTTGTCTTGAAATGGAATCTCAAAGCAGTTTTGATTTACATTTCTCTGATGACTAAGGATGTTGAACATTTCTTTAATTGCTTTTCAGATATTTATGTGAATCAGCATCATAATACATCAAACAAGATAACATTACAACTTTACAACTGCAAAGTAAGAAGATAAGCCATTGCAAAGTTGAATTAATTTCCTTTACCAGTAGTAAGACATCTTCATTTTGCACTGGAAATTTGCTTCTTCACATTTGTTTTTCATATTCTGAGTAAAGAGTAACATCACAGTATTCAACATTGATTTTTTTTTTCTTACATATGGCCAAATTGTATCAAGTTTGTGCTCTTTGCTCTGATCAAGCTGGTTAATTTATTAGGTTTATATAGGGCAACATCTAACTTTGGTTTAATTAAAATAACACAACTTTACTAGGTCTTACATCTACTTTTAAAATTATTTAATGACACAATAGTACAAATTTTCTCTAAAAAACAAAATGTTCACATTCACTAGCATGTACAACACCATATTTATAACAAAGAGTCATTGGAGAAATTACAGTTACCTACTTTAATCACTAGATTCTAAACTCATTAATGTATCTGCAAGACAAGTGAAATTAAGAGACTGGAAACAACAATCTATATAAGGAAACTGAAAATACCAGGAAAATTAAAGAATATGGGTGGAAAAGCATCCTACACATCTTCATATATTTTGGGTAATTTACTTAACACATATATTTTGCATTGCAGTTTTTAGACTAGAGCTACAGGAAACATACTATTTTTATTTAGAATTTTATTTTATTTATGTTGCCTAAACAAGCAACACTGAAAGTTGTAATCTTTAAAGCAGACTCTTATTTAAGTATGCCCAGAGCTGTGAACTAATTATGGCCTAAATGAGTTATTAAGACAATTTTGTCATGGATACATTATTTATAGACAGATTTTGGGAAGTTTGTAATAGCAAAAGTACTGAAGTGACATTTCCAAAGACATTAACATGAAAATGAGGAGAATCTGAACAGAAAAAAAAATTCAATGTACAGCCTCTTACGAAGATCTTCTTCAATAATGTATATTGCTGCTACAATTTTGTTTCTAATATATACATGTAAAATTCATGGGCATCTAAATCTTGTTTTAAATTAGGTTTGCATGTATAAATAAGGAAATAGAAACCCAGTGATGGTAGAATTTATTTGATAACAAAATTATATCTAGAAATTGTTACCACATGCACAATAAATATTTAAGGACAAAATATCGTTAAAAGTTGTTACAGACTGTGCATTTTTAAAAGTAAATTTATATCATTTTCTTGTTATGATATAAATATTATGTAGTTTAGAAATACCAGTGGGAGTTTTATTGTGTTTTAGATGATTGTTACCTTTTAAAGATTAAATAACAAAGAAATGATCACATTGTATTCAGTGAAGCTTGTTATTAAATCTAATATAGCAACATTGCTGCTTATTTATGTTTTTAAAGCAATAATATTATGCTATTGTTTAGAAAGATCTTGCCAAGATTAGCTCCTTTTAAGAAGGTGAGCAGAAACAGTCACTGCAGTAATTCAGGGACTGCCGGAGCTACGGCTTCGAGCACTGAAAGAGAAAAATTAATCAAAAAGGTGAGATGAATTTAGCTCACTTGTATTATCTATTAAATTTCAAGTCTTAAACGGTGAAGACATAAGCTTGGCATACATTTCCATACTTTTTGTGCTAAGATGTGAAATCCAATCACAGTTCTGCCTCTCACGCATTGCTCAACCATCACATAACTTACAACAGTCGTTTGTGAACATTCAAGATGCTGTAATTTACTTACATCAGAACTGAGTAAGCTGTCCACTGTATATGAAAATCAATAAATTATCAGTATTTTATTTCTTGTTCATATCTTCAGATTTAGAAACTCATATTGGTTAACCTTTTCAGATGGTGAAAGTATCTTTTTCAAGAAATTATTTTGACTTTCAATTTTTAGAAATATCTCTGGGAAATTCAGCCTATTTGATTTCTCAGCTTATGGGTTTGGCCCCTAGAAACTTAAGATTATTTTTTATCTTCTATGTAATTCTTAGTCTCATTTCTCTGGTGACTATTATGATTGAGAAAACATAAATATAATTTAAACAAGCATCATTTCATTTTTTTTTTTTTGATGCAATGGTCGTTGCTTTGTTCAGCTTGTTGAGGAAAACTTGGTTACTTTCTGCCGTTGTTTGTGTCCTGGCTACCAGTGGCAAACAAATGAGAAATTGACCTCCCAAAAGCTTTCAGATTATTTCACTTTCGTGATCAAGTATTGGCTGGTTTTCTTCATACAGCTATGAATTCTGCCTAAGTGACAGTTAAGAGATATTTTACTTTTTTAAAGGTGATATAATGGATGATTGAGGAATAATTTTCTACTATTATTAATTTGTCAGAAGATGTGAAGCCCTTGTGTCCTTGAGGAATTTGTATAACTATTGCTTACTTCTTAGAACTTCTAATATACTCTATTAATCATTGTTTTGGCTTTATTTTTTTTTTTTTGAGACATGGTTTCTCTGTATAGCCCTGGATATCCTGGAACTCATTCTGTAGACCGGGCTAGCCTCAAACTCAGAAACCTGTCTGCCTCTGCCTCCCAAGTGCTGAGATTAAAGGCGTGAGCCACCACTATCCAGCTTAATCTATTTATCATTTAAGAAAATTCGATTTATAGCATCCAAAGAGGAGTCATTTCCACATAATTATTATAATGTTTCTAATTAAAAATTTTCAATGTAGATATGTACACTTTGAATGTAGATAACCAAGTAGCAGTTTTAAATAAAGCAGCCAACAAAAATAATGACTTGGAAGAAACATTTTATTCCATGTAGGTCTCTATTATAATTTTTCCAGGAACTCAAATTGAGCAGAAGATTTTATTTTATAGTACATTAAAATATATAGTATTAAGAACATTTGGGAGTTTATACATTTTTAAAACATTGTAACTGTTGCAATTTTACTTTACCAAGTATGCCCACAAGGGCAAAGATAATTGAAATGATCTCTACTCCTGTTTGCCATAATAGATAACTGCTAGACACACAGTATTTCCAACTGAAATAATTAATCCAAATGGCAATTTTTAAAATGATAATTTTAGAAATAGACCTATAAATCTTTGAAGATGGGTCTAGGAAAGAGAAGGTGCAGCAAGTGAAATTCCGATATGCTCTGCTTGAAAGAAACTAAAGTCAAATTAAGTTCCTCAATTTATGAAGGGACCTAGGTGCTTTGTTTAATGTCTAATCATGTAGGAGGTTTTCCCCTAGCAGGCTCGCTGATAATGATTTGCCTATTCATCTATGTCTATACGTTCACTGCATAAAGGAGAGACCATTCCATTTCTTTTCTCTCAGTTCTCACAGTTAATTGTAGGAGAGATAATCTTGAAATGATACATACGCAATTACCTTCAGAAGCTAGGATTTGACACCAAAATATGAAAAGTCACTTTTGGGAGAACATATATGAGTAGTACAAATTCGTATCAGTTTCTTTGGCTGTTCCTCTAGTAGCAGGCAGGTGAGCGCAGACTATGACTGTCTTTCTATCTGTTCCTAGCATGATATACTAATCAATTGTTTGTGTCCTGCAGGTATTTATTGTGTATGTTCAGACACTGGTTTAATGGTGCAGACAATCTTAGCCTTTTCTTTGCAGAATGCATTACTGCTCAGTGAACACTTATGGTACTAGACACACAGACACAAGACCAGAGCAAGTGGTTCAAAAGAGAAATAACCAAGAGAGTTTGTCTTTGTAGAGGAGGCATCTTTTAATGTCACTGCTGACTAAGAAATGAGAAGTGGTACGGTGTTACACTGAAAGGAGGTAAGAAACAACAAAAGTACAAAAATAGTCTGTTCAAACTCATAACAAGAACTACAACCTGAATATTCATGAGAAGTTTGTGAAGTAGCAGATATCCTCTCCCAATGTATTGTTACTAATCATCAATATTTTTAAATTATCACTCGATAGTAAGGTTTACTTAAATAAATGTTTTGAGTCTTCTATGAGGCGAAATACACTATATTAGCTGAGGATAAAAAACTAGGACATATACAATGTCAGAAACAATTGCCACATTATATTTTATGTAGAATTCTTTGTACCACAGACAAAAGACAAAGGATTTTAAAACTGAGGAATGATTTAAACTACTTTTTTATGCTAATATTGTAATTTATTATTTTTACTTTAATACATATTTACTTGTAAATTTCATAATAGTTCTAACTAAATTGTGGGATTCCTATATAGAAAAAAATTTATCATTCAACTATGCAATACTCATCACACATCTTAATGTATAAAGACCTTCCATCACATATTTACTTAATTTAAGTCTTTGCTTTTCTAAAAAGTTTTTGTTCCTGTGCAAAAATTTGTTTAATCAATATATCAGTAGTGTTTTAGATTCTGTAGTGTAATATAAACACAAGAATACTTCATGTGCGATGAAAGATATTTATGAGAATTAAAAAGAAAGTGTGTAAGGATAACAGCAGTGTTTTTTTACCAACTGCAATATGTTTCTCACAATCTAAAGATATTTTTACTTGTAAAACAATTATTATGCAACTCATCTGTAGAAACTTTCTAGTTGTGCGTTAATATTATTTAGTCAAGTAAATGTGGGGCTTACTATTTTTACTTATTTTTTACCAGAAAGTTTATTTATCAATAAGGAGATTAATTGAATAATTCATTCAAATTTATCATTAAGAACAGTGATTATTTATTTATTCTACTTTTTGTGATTTGGGTTATGATAAGCAGAGGTGTATCTTGCCACCTACATTCCAATCTCTACCACAACAGTAGGGTTGCCCCTTATACTCCAGGAGATGTATTCACACCAAGATTCTAAAGAGAACAAATTGTTAACATTTAAGTTTAGAAGACACAGTCCAGGGTGGAATGCAGACCAAGGTGGATAGCAACAGCAAAATTTTTCCTCTAGTGTATCTTGTCTTTATCTACTGTTTGTCCTCACATTCACCTATCGTGAGTCATGATAGTTTCCTTCCTGGAATTAGCAAAGGTCTTCTCAGGAACTATCCTTATCTCCAATCAGCTTTTGAAGTTAGATGCAAACATATGTAGAATGATGAACACCTACAAAATTGAATTTACTAAGGAAAGAGTTGTATGTACCTAGTGTGTTTCAATAAGTGTTGCTCCTTAAAATCATCATGGAGTTTGTCTAGATTATTTTAATAGTAATCCTACCTTTCCTTTTATCTCTGTCATGCCTAATGGCAAGCCTCCTTTGATAGTTTCTGCAGTGTAGCCAACCTCACATTCACTTCAGCTTTAACGTATCTTAGTATGAAATGTCATTCAATCGTTGATATGGTGTAGTGCAACTCAAAATAGTCAAGGTTTTTGGTTTTTTTTTTTTTTTGAATCTTTAAAAATAAGGATAAAAATAAATCTTCAAGTCTTAGATAGTGATTATACATAATTCACATCAAAGAAGAAAAGTGTTTATATTTAGTTAAGCTATCAAGGGACGAAAACAAAGCCTCAAATTACAGCCTTTCATTCATAAAATAATTCAGTAGCAATATATATTACTTTTTAAAAATTAGCTTGCAGAGTTCTTCCCCCATCTCCTCCTCTTTGCCTGTGAGAGGGTGTCCCCTTGAAAACCCGCAAAACTGGGCATCAAGTCTCTATAGGATTAGGTGCATCGTTTCGGACAAATGCCCCACAAGCCAGCCCACTGTTATATTTGTGCCTGGACTTCTCACCAGCCTTTATTAGCACTTTGATTGGTGGCACATTCTTTGGGAGCTCCCTTCACTTTCAGTTACTTGAAAGCTTCCCCTAACTTTCCCATAGGATTCCCCTGCCTCCCAAAGGATGGATTTCCAGTTGGCCGGGACATTCGTTCTCACTCCTTCAGACGCTGCTCCATTTTCATCCCTGCATTTGTTTTAGACAGGAGTGATTGGGGTTGAAAATTTTCGAGGTGGTTTGCTGACCACGTTCCTTTACTGGAGTTTGTCTGACTACTGAAGATGCTTTCTTCATGTTCCAATTTTTTTGACTAAAAGGATAATTTTTAGGGAAGGTATCTGAAATTTCAGAGATATTTTTACCAAGAAAATAATAAATGACATTATTCTAGAATATTATGATCCCTTCAATAGAATATTTGAAATAAGTTTAGTACAGTTCCAATTTTTCTTATGATTGCTTCACATATTTATATACATTACTATTATTTTTATACAAGGTTTCTTCTTGCTAATATTGGCTTAATCTGTCATTTTTTTTCTTGACTTTAACTTTCAAACTTTAAGTACTTTGTGTTTATTTGTGTGTGGTTGGGTTTTTGTTCATTTTAATTAAGTAATTAATCAATTATTGTATTTATTTAATTATTTTTATGTAGCATCGCCTATATCTCAGCCTGGCACTCACTATGTAAACAAGGTTTAACTGAGTCTATGCATAACTCTAACTTCCACTACCCTAGTACCAGGATTACAGGTATGTGTGCCACTCTACCAGCTTTTATGTATTTGTTTTATCTGTGGTTTTTTTTACGAGATTGTTTAGCTCTGGGTTTTTTAAATCCAATCAAATGGATTTAAGAAATGAAAATCAATATATTTACAATTTACAATCATAACTTCATTCTTTAGATGTTACTTTTAGTTAAAATATGTTCTCTAAAAGCTGATGGTAGAGGTAAGGGCATTGCCAAGGACTATATCCACACAGATCACTGAACTAGAGATCTAAGGCTATGAGAGGCATGGAGCCTTTACCCCTACCTTTTAGCATCTTTGAAAAGAGAAGGTACTCTGCAGAACAAGGAAAGAGAAACCTGGACACCAACATAGACTCAAAACCCGCCAACTACAGAAACCTCTGTCCTGTCTGTAAAATGTGCTGTGGCAGCGGTGGTACAAAACTTGTGGGAGTGACTACCTAATATTTGGTTTAAGTTGAGACACATGCCATAAGAGGGAGCTCTTATACAAATGTCTGGATGGGCAAGGACTCGAGAGTGCCCAAACACAAAAACAAAATTAAAAAAAAAAAAAAAAAAGCAGAAA
>JADRCD010174298.1:0-21295 GCA_019843815.1 Montemys delectorum | reverse complement strand
CAAACTTTTAAGATGGAGAAGTGATTGAGAAAGATACTTTTCAACTTTCAACCTCATGTACACATGAATCTTTCTCTCTCTCTTTCTCTCTTTCTCTCTCTCTCTCTCTCTGTCTCTCTCTCTGTCTCTCTCTGTCTGTCTCTTTGTGTGTCTCTTTCTCTCTCTCACACAAACATACACACACACATACACACGCAGAGAGAGAGAGAGAGAGAGAGAGAGAGAGAGAGAGAACCTGTCAGCAAAAGCACTGACCCCTATTGTATGATTTGCCTTCCTTCCTTTTCTCCAGAAGCAGAGCTCTGTTGAACTTTCCACTCCCCTCTTTAGATAATGTCAGATCTATTCCTGTCAGGAGTCTCCTACCTTGACACTTGGGCCAGAGTGTCCTTCTCTCAGATTGGCCTGTCTTTCCTCACCCAATATTAAGCAGATTTTACTCTGTCTTTGTGTGCATCCCGATCAGACTTACTTTTAGAACTCTGGAAAGGCGAGAGGCTAGGACCAGAAGTCCTTCCCCAAAGCCATATTTTCTTTTTCCTTTGTTCTTTCCTGTTGCCTTGGATATTGAGTATCACTGACGTGATGATTGACGAGGGACTGGTCTCTGGGTTGACTATACATCTATTACAAGATAGCTCGGATTTGAGTACTTAGAATGCAAACATGCGTTTTGATGCCATTGTTAAGTAACCCTGTAGAACTGCATAACAACTCTTAATTGAAAGCGAGGGAACGACTGACCATTAGTCCAGCAGTAAACCAAAAGGGTATGTTTATTTGAATTCTTAGCATTTAAAATTTCTGTCACATTATCTAGAAAAATATCTATGGACAAGATTTATATTAAATTCACTAAATGAGTGAATTGAAAAATGTTGGCACATCTGTGGGTTTTTAATTATCTTCAAGTTTGTTGGTGCTTGAAGACAATTTAAATAAATTGGCATTAACTGCTTTAAAGAATTTTTGGAAAATCCAGATGTATTTTGGCAAATTCATTATCTGTAAGTGGCATATGAAATCAGTTTGATTTTTTTTTTCTCTTTTCCAATCTTGTCAAACCCAATAAATTAATGAAAAGACTGGTCAAATTAAAATCTGTATTTTGGGTTGGTTTTCACTAAGGAAACATTTTTGCATACTTACAAAGCATAATGTTTAAGTTCAGTCAGTTTCTCCTATGTGCTTCCTTGCAAGTGCAAAACTAAATTCTGTTAGCTGCATCATACCTGGCACAGTATTGAGCTGGAACTGATTTTACTCTAGACCTAAATACCTTATTCTCAGATCCCTGGACCGAGATGAAAATGTGCTAGCTCTGGCCCTAGACCCTGCTGTTCTTAATCTAATGAAAAAAATAACTGGGCTAGAACTATGGAAATATGGATTATTAGAAATGTTGCACATGAGTTTCCTGATAGAGGGAACAGATCAAATACACACTTTCTTTTAATTCACACACAATTATTTTAAACACAAATCAAATAATGACAGCAAAGGGCTTTCTGATTTTCTTTTTATTTTTAATGTCAGGAGTATTGGCTTTAGAAATCAGCCATCTGAAAACAATGAGTGTTTTAGCTGCCAGCTCCTGGTAGGGCACTTCACTCAGCAGCACATTATGGCCATCATCCTTATAATTAACGATGGAACTGGAGTTCTCCCAAAGTCTTATGACCTTGAGTTCTAATAAGAGGATTCTGAAAGACTTAATACTATTCAAGATAAGCCATAGTCAGATGTCAACATACAGCGTGTCGGAACCCTTTACTGCTGTGAGATCCAGGATTCTGCACTGACCCTGGCGCCTCCTATCTTTCCCAAGGAATACATCCTCATATGCACTGTCACTACTCTCCTGGCCTGGCAGTAAACAAGGCAGAAAACTTACTGAGTCCTTTTGGCTTTGTGACCACAAATTATTCTTTCATTATCCAACTGTCTTCTCACACAGTTTAGTGAGCCAGTAACCTTTTTTTTTTTTTTTTTTGGTATTGTTTTAGAACCACCTACTTTTATTGCTGTATTAGCTTCTTGGAGAATAGTGGAGAATAGAAAGACAGTCCTGTTTTATTCTCAATATGCATCCAGTCTCTGTTTCCTCCTCTTCCCTATAACACCCAGCATCTTGTGTGAGGGAAATTACTGGTTTTTTTATTTCAGGCCAAAGATTGAACTTCTGCTCTGTGAATACACAAGTGCTCTATCACCGAGCTGCACTTCAGTCTGAAGTCCGAGGCACTAGCTATCTATTGAAGTTAAAAACTTATTTTCAGACCATTTCTACATCATTGTCAGAGCTTCAGGAAACATTAAGATTTTGAAACGTTTTAAACTTATTTTATTGCATGCATATGGATGTTTTGCTGCATACATATCTGTACACCATATGCACACCTGGTGCCTGAGGTGGCCTGAAGAGGGCATCGGCTTCCCCAGAACTGCAGTCTCAGATGGTTGTGAGATGCCCTATGGGTTCTGGGAATCAAATTCGGGTCTCTGGGAGAGTAGCCACTGCTCTCAACTGTGGAGCCATCCCTCCAGACTCTAAGAAAAAAATTTAGTACGTAGCAGACCTTCTTTCATGGGATTTGTAAACACAGACAAGCACAGTTCTCACCTTAAAGGAATAAGAGAGTTTAGTCTGTAGCCAATCCAAATATGACCATGGCCTGGGTACAAATACCACACGTGCCATGCTTCAATGTGATAGCAGGGCATGGAGGTTTTCAAAATTAAATTAGTTATGATTACTGCTGTGGGGCAGGGGCATGTGTCCTACAGAGTGCAGAGAGAAGGCTACGGCTATGGGGCAGGGGCATGTGTCCTCCAGAGTGCAGAGAGAAGGCTACTGCTGTGAGGCAGGGGCATGTGTCCTCCAGAGTGCAGAGAGAAGGCAGAAGACAGTCTCCTGGAGTTGGTTCCCATTTGCTGCTCTTGCATGTAGTGTGAGGATCAAGACTCAGGTTGCCAGGCTTGTACTGTTGGGAGGTGAGCACCTTTACCCACTGAGCCACCTGGCCAGCTCCCTTCATGAAAGTTTCATAATAATAGAACAAAGAAAGTCATACACCAAGACTTGGGGTCCCCCCCCCCCGCCAATACATTGGTAGGTGAGTGATGCAAATTGGGGAAATCTCTTCTCGCCTCACATGCTAGCTGATGACATTCTTAGCCTTTGGGTTAGCAGAAGTTAGAAGGCTCTTTGTCCATTCCAAAAAGCCGTATTGAATTGTGACATTAGGCTCTTAGGTTCCATGTAGAGGGAGGTGATATGGCTAATTAGTGCACCAGAAATAGCCCAAGACAATATTGTAGCTCCCCACAGTCAACTTTATAGAATGCTTGACACAGCTATGCCCCACCACCACCACCTCACAGTCTCAGCTCAGACTATATGACAAAGAAGTCACTTATGAGGTATAGACATTGGTGGTAAATGCCAGATGCTGTTCCTGGTCTCACTGGTAACTTCTTTTCATTCAGACTCTACCTGTGGTTTATTTAGACTTTGTGTATCTGCATAGTCTGACAGGACCCCAGTGCTTTAAGGCTGGAGCTGGTGGGGATAAGGTGGTGGTGGCAGGTGCAGTCACGCTTCCTCTCTGTTCTGAGCTCCAAAGGCTACTCCTGTCTCTGGAGTCAGAAGGCGGAGTTCTGATGGTAACTCAACAAGGTCCTCCGCCAAGGCTAACCTTCCCCCTCCTGCTCTTCACCCCTTAGTTCTTTCTCTAGGAGGTAGAAGCCAACTTCCGTCCTCCCGATGTCACATTTCCCAAAGCCTGTACTTCCTGTATATCATCACCCATCACCCCCTCTGCCCTTTCCTGCCTTATTCCTTTTCTACTTAGGACCTTATTGTAATAATTTATGGTTTTTACTTGTTGTCTGTGCGCATGTCATGCCATAGGCTCTGTGGACTAGGGTCTTTTCTGTTCACTGTGGGAATCTCCTCTGCATGTGACAGTGCTTGGCAGGTGGGAGATACTTAAGAACTGCTTGCTGGATTAGTGGGTACTTGGAGTAGGGATGCTGCGCCCTGAAGTAATCAAACCAATGAGGAAAGGAAACAGTCTTGGGGCCTGGTGACATCCAGCAGCTACAGTTTGCTTCTTTGGCAACAGTTTCTCTTGTGTATCCATAAGCTTTTACTTATCCTTCTTTCAAAAGGGCATAGTTTGAGATTTTGTACCATGTGAAGCACAGTAGGACCTATGAATGAGTGAGGTATGGCTTCTTCATTTAAAAACCCTTAAGCCTAGAAGGGAAGGGAACATGTATATTAATGAAGACAGAGGCGATGACAGTGACCTGAGAATAGAAGGCAACTGTCACGGGAAATGAGTCCTGAGGGTACAGAGTCACCACTGTAGCCCTGACAAATTCACGATAGCACACGGGTGGCGGAGTGGTAGACGCATGCGTGCGCGTGCACGTGTAGCCAAGAGAGAAGGCTTCGTGCGACCGAGGGTTGGAGGTCAGCCTCAAAGGGACAGATGACATTTTGCTTGTGGTTCTGAAGGTTGGGAAATCCAGGATCTGATAAGAGGCTCTTGCTAGGGTGACCCAAAAGCAGAGATGGAGGAGGGAGGCACCTGCTGCCGTAATCTCTCTCCAGCAAAATGGCCTTAGTCTATGAGAGAGAAGAAGCCCTCATGAGTAAAGCCACCCATGCATCTCTTAGAGTTCCCTGCTCTGGAACCATCACGTGGCAGTTAAGCTGCAGCATGGGTTTGGTAGGAGCATTTTAACCGTAGCAGAGGTCCAGAGAGAAATGAAGATGCTGTAATCTCCCATCCTATGCAATGCAGTCAGAGAAGATGAACTCTCAGGCCAGAACACCCCGGTTCTGATGGTGGCTCCACCACATGCAGCACAGTGTGCTACATGTTTGCCTCTTTAGCTTTTCATGTGTAAAATGTGAGCATTCTACTCTCAGTCTCTTAGAGCAGTGACACAGGAAGTCCTCAACGTGGGTATAACTGATCCCTGGCCGATACTGTTGTGACTTCTGAGTTGTCCCATCTACCCTTTCCTATCCGAAGGACCTGGAGATGGATTTTTCAGATAAGCAGATATTACCTTCCCGGGGTTACATTATTGAGTAGACAAGTGGGTCCCTGTTATGCCCTGTTCTTATCCAAGGTCTTCCTGTTTGATGGACTGGGGTCACTGTCAAGAACCTACCTCCCAACACAGACTTCTGGGAAGATTTCTGTTAATATCTTCCTTGTCTTGCATCCTCTAGCCTGTCCTATGTTAATACTTCAGGGCTGTCATGGCAATGTATTATAAAACTGGGTAGCTTAAAATAACAGCAAAAAAAAAAAAAAGTTTTATCTCGTAGGTCTAAAGACGGAAAGTTCAAAACTAAATTGGTAAAGACATGTTCCCTCTATCTTCTCTGGGAAAATTTCTTTGCCTCTTCCAGCTTCTTGTGGCCCCTGCTAGCTCCAAACTCTTGCTTCTAGCTTCATGTGGCTATTATCTCTTCCTATCAGGACCTGAGTTGTATTCACTACACCCAACTCTTAACAACCTCATTTTAACCTGTATCAGTCTGGAAGGATTTCATTTCCAAGGAATGATATGGGCAACTGGGCTGAAGACATCTCTGTATTTTTTGAGTGGACAAGGTTCAACATATAAATCATACTTTTCGACCACAGCACCTCCATCTTTTTTCTTTGTTGTGGTAAGTTACAGTGTATTTGCTGAGTACCTGGCTGATACTCTTCTGAAGTTTTGTGTCAAGTAAAATTAACTGGACGTATATTTTTTGTATAAATCTGGAAGTTAAATTACTTTGACTCATTTTGTTTTGGCCTGAGGGGTGTTAGAAAGGTCCCAGCCACTGGCAGTGAAAGGACCCCACTAAGACTATCTTGCATTCTTAGGGGAAAAAGTGCTCACAGCTTTGTGATGTTTCGGTAAAAATGTAGCTAAATTGGGTTTTAAAATAACATGTTAATAACTTAAAAGCCAAGCAACTCTAGTTATGCAGTTACTTCCTGACTTTTAGTAATGAACCAGGGGTATGTGAGAGGGGTATTGTTTTTGCATACCCTCTTTTATGGAGGCTGTGTGGAAGTTCTAGTACCCCAGAGTATAGCACAGTGCCCAAGCAGACAGAGGACTGGAAAGTATTTGGACACATAGAGTCTGAGTTCCTAAGAGATTCACATGCTGCTTTCTGTATATCACATATAGTAAGCTATGTGGAAAATCTGTCTGGATCCCAAACAGCTGCTTGACTGCTCTAATGCATACTCTTCATAACAATTAGTCACCCTTTATAGAAACAGAAGGGTTGGTTTTCGTTGAGGTTGCAATTGCTTGTCAGAAGGCTCTGCTTCCTTTAGAAGGGTTGGAATGCTGAGAGGGGGAAGTTAGAAGACTCTGGAGACTAGACGCAGTGCCGCTCTTCCATTTGGTAGAAACTTCTGAGTTGTTCTGCCAGAGTTAGGACTACATTTCCCGTTTTCCCTGAAGTCGTATCTAATTGTCCGGCTTGTTTCATCCAACAACACTGGAGTGGGTGGAGCTGCTGTAACTTCTGCAACTAAAGAGCCGAGTGTGAGAAACTCCGGATTCTTGCTCCAGGCACCCGGTGAGGTGGACCTCTGCCTGCCTTGACTTTAAATGTGGATGCAGACCAGACCTATAGCTCGCTTTGGCCGTAAGAGGGGAGTATAACTACTCTCTGCCTCTGAGATTTTGAAATTCTTGTGTTAAGCCACTGAGAATCTGGGACTATTAGTAACTGCTGTCTATACTCTAGTTCATAGCGACTGCTCAAGTAAATTTAGAAGCAGTAACCTCAGAAAGAGGGACTTATACAAGAGTGCCCAGAGAGAAGTGAACTTTCAAAATAACTCTTGAAAACTTACTGAAAGCATTATTTTTCAAATTTTATGTGGGGTGTGTGTGTGTGTGTGTGTGTGTGCATCTGCATATGTGTGTGTGCTCACATGAAGATACGTGTAAAGGCAGGAATTGACATCACGTATTTTCAGTCCCCGACTTATTTGTGTGTTCGTGGGGTGTATGCACTGTGCATGTACATATGGAGGCCAGAGAAGAGTGCCAGGTATCTTCCTTTACCAAGGTTCACCTAATTCTTTGAGACAGAATCTCTGGCTGAATTGGATGCTAAGCATGCATGTGTGTTGAGGGAATACAAACAAGGTCTTCTCTCTTGTGTAGAAGGTGCTCTTACCTATTGAGCATGCTCTTCCTCCCTTCCCTGTCCCTTATGTTTTGAGATAGTCTGCCATTGAATCTGGAGCTCACTGACTGGCTAGATTAGGTGACCAGCAAGCACTGGAGAATCCTTCTGTGTGTTTCCTCAGTGCTAGGATTTCAGGTGTGTGTGCTTTTTATATTTAAAATATAATAATATTAATAAATAATATTTAATATTAATATTTAATATTTATATTTAAAAATATATTTATATGCCAGGGACCCAATCTCAGGTTGTACCTCCTCCTTGTAGTAGATTCTGTTGCCATTTCTAAGTTAAATTGCACAAGATGGTAAGATGGCTGTCTTGTTTATGACCTTACTCTTTCCTTCTAAAAATTTGGCTCACTGGAAATATTTATGCTTGTTCCTTATGCTAAAGAACTTATTTTCCTTTGTGAGAGGAAAGGAGGGAACAAAGAATGATCCTTATCCAGGCAGTAGTCCTTCAAGAACAAGAGCTCAGTTTTAACCTTCATTTCTATTTCAAGAGCCTGTGCTAAACGTGGGCCTGCTGTTACGTTTAGGATCTCGTTTCTGTCTTGTAGTTGCTGGTGTAACCTGACTGTGAATTATGTACTGTGTTACAGTTAGCTTGCCTCTCATTATTGTGGAGGAAGAGCCTTTTCTATTCACAGTGCTTTGTTTGACTCTTGTCTCGTTCTGCACTCAGTAACTTTGTTTTAGTAAACAAAGCCATGGTTTTAGAAGCTAAGAGCTATTGCAAGCTGAGGAAGGAGATTCTCCTAAATTTCCCCTAGAGTTGGAATAAATGGCAGTGGAATTCTGTCAGTCTCAGGTGCAAAACCCTGTTGCATTTGTTCTGTGAGTGTCTGTTAGACCTTAATGTATACTTGTCTCTGCTGTGGATGACGTGATAGGACAAACGTGCGCTGCCATTCACACTGGATGACTACAGATGCCACACCCTGGAAGCACAGAACTCCTAGTCACTGATCTTTCAGGATTTTTCATGACTGGGTGAAGGATTTGGGCTTTTCAGATTTAACATGTGCCAACCATTTTGGCTGTGTTTACTATTATTAGCCATTTCTCCAAAGAATAAGAAGTAATATCACCCTTAGAAATAGGCTACTCCTAGAGTCCATACTTTCTAGAGAAAAAATTTTATGTTTCAAATATTATCAAGGCATAAAACAAAAATTAAAGTTTTCTTCCTTTCTTTTTCCTTTTCCTCCTCCTTCTTCCCCTTCTTCCTTTTCTTTCTCCTTTTTCCTTTTCCTCCTTATTCCTTCCCTTCCTCTTCTTCTTCTTCCTCCCTCCTCCCCTTCTTCCTCCTCCCCTTCTTCCTCCTCCCCTTCTTCCTCTTCTTCCTGCTTCTTCTTCCTCCTCCTCCCCCCCCTCCCCCCCCTTTTTTTTGGCATGGTTTATCTGTGTTAGCCCAGGCTGGCCTTGAATATTTCTTCTTGCTTCCAACCCCTGATTGCTGGGATTGCAGGCATGTGCCACCATTCCAACTCTTCTCGTGGTTAATTAGTGTGTCCAGAAAAGAAGACTGTGAACAAAAGAGTTTGGTTTAAAGGCTTTGGCTTATGTTCCCTTATTTGTGAAGTTTTTGACAGCCTGCATCGTGTATGTTAGTCGATGTTGGTGGCAATGGTTTATGGTACTTTCTCTCGCAAGGTTTGTTTCAGCCCGTAGAAGATGCGATGTTACAGAGAGAGTCGGGACAGCTTATTTCTAAGGCTATAGGAAAGTGAGTGTGCTAACATATGGTATGTAAAACTATTTAATTGAGTCTTACTGCCTTTAACTTCCTCATAAGATATTCCAAATCCAGTATTTAAGAATCCCAGTACCTTTCATAGAATCCCATTTGGAAACCTCTCTTCGTGTTTCCTATAACATGATCTCAGTAGAATGAGGATATGTATCATTTGTATTTATCTTAGAGACAGTGATAACTGTTTGGGAGCTGTTAAAATATTTCTCTGTCTATGGGGCTAGATCGTATGAGTAAAGTTTTATTTATACATGCATGATAAATAAATGCAGACGTAAACGTAATTTTAAAAATTGTTTGGTGTTGGTTTGTTTGTTTTTTGGAGGGGAACCTGTAAATAAAGAAAATATCTAATAAAAAATGACATGGATTGGAGGATAGAGACTAGTGAAGAATAAAGCTTAAATAGACCATGGGCTCTTAAAAAAATAAAATAAAAAAAAATAAAAATTGTTTGGTTCTGCCGGGAGGTGGTGGCGCACACCTTTAATCCCAGCACTTGGGAGGCAGAGGCAGGTGGATTTCTGAGTTTGAGGCCAGCCTGGTCTACAGAGTGAGTTCCAGGATAGCCAGGGCTACATAGAGAAACCCTGTCTCCAAAAACAAAAACAAAAACAAACAAACAAAAAAATGATTTGTTCCTGGAAGTTTCAGGCACTTGAAGATTGCTCTCCAGAACGTGGTGTGAATGGCTACCAGCCCATAGTTGACTGACTCTGTTACTCAGCTATCTCATGATGTTCATTTTCTGCTTACCTTGACATTTTCACAGACCTCCATGACTATTCTCATAACACTTTTTTTTTGTTTTACTTTTAATTCTGACTTACAGTTCTGAATTAGAGACTTCCTCTATCCTGTCCACCGAGAAAAGAGTGAGGACTTTTATTCTCTGAAAACAATAGCCAACGCCTCATGTTTCTATCTCTCACAGAAGTGACTGCCCTTCTCTGTGAGAGTCATAGGTCCTGTGCCACCTAGGTGCTGTGGCAAGGCATTAGTTTGGTGCCATGCCTTTAGATGTACGGGTTTTAAAAGTTCTGTAAAGAGAAAACTTTTACAGCACCTTTTTTTTTTTTTTTTTTTGGCTGCTGCTTTAGAAAGTTGGGTTTTAAGGGAACCACATTACAGCTCCTCTTGCCTGGAAGTTGCTCCTTTAATGAGTCTGGGCAGCAGCAGAAAAGGTCTTGGTGCTTTGAGAAACCTCCACTGCTTTTCCCACTCACTAGCCCAGAAGATGAGAGTCCTCCATGCAGTGGTTTCCCTTGAGAACACAGCCTGTGCCCCCAGCCTCCTGCCAGTCAGGGCAGACGGACCGTGCTGCTGCCAGGCATTCATTCCTCTAGCAGATATCGCAGGCCGGTGTACTACTTCCTATGAAATGCCCCACAACAAAATTGATATCAAGATTAAATTGTAGGCCGAGTGATTATGGCACCTGCTTGGCATCTCCAGAGCTTTGTGTTTCATTTTCAGTGTCCTGGGCTCTCCTCCCTCTCTTCCCTTTCTGTCTCCTTCCCCAATCCCACCCTGTCTCCCTGTAAAGTAAAGGAGATCACAATCATTGTAAGATCTCTCATGTCACTTCTCCTAAGTCCTAGAAGCAAACAAAGCTTGGCCATCACTTGTGCTTTGTGTTTTGAAAAAGCTGTTACAATATAATCAGTAGTTCTCTGACAACAACTAGAGAACAGTAACTAAGGCCCTGAGGTAAAATTCTGAGTTCACCACATCCTTGCCTAGCATAGTGAACATGAGTTTTAATTATGCTAGCCTTCGATTTCCATGAACAGTGTTGCTGACAAGTGTTTACCGTGGAGCGTTGTGGTGCACGCTCAAGATCCATTTAAAGTGCATTAAAGTAATATTTAGTGCCCTAATAATCCTTACTCATTTATATCATTATTTTGAAATTCTATTTTTCTTAGGATAATATTACTGGAAAAGTTAAATAAAGTGGACTCAAGAAGTTCTGCCTTCTAATGTTTTCTTACCCTTGCTGCCTGTCTCCCTGCAGAATGTGACAAGCTGAGGAGAGATGGCTGCCGAAGTTCTCAGTACTATTCTCAGGGACCCACCTTTGCAGCCAGCTCCAGCCCCTGCGACGATTATCAAGATGAAGATGCAGAAACAGACCGAAAGGTGAGGCCAAATTCAGCACCAGCATCCGCTTTGCACCCCATTGCAGACGAAATAAACCTGCCATTCTAGTTGAGTATTGTCATGTCATGGGTCAATTTCTTGGTTTTGACGAAAGTGCCCTGAGTCTATATGATCTTATCCTGATGGGGATCTGGTCGGACGAGCCCATCATCTGAAGCTCTCAGTCTCTTCAGTTTGTCCTCTAATGTAAAATTATTCTACGTTTTATAAAAAAAAGAGGTGAGCTCAGGAGCCAAGAAACACACAAAAGTAGTATGTCCTCTATAAAAGCAATATGTCTTCCATGTATTTGTATGTTTTCAGTAGCGAAGATGTTTTTCAAAAGCGTTTTGGTTTTCATATGATCAGGAGCTCAGTCATCTCTCAAAGAGCTCTGTTGCAGTCAGGGATACCTCAGCAATAGTGAAATTCCCAAGATGGCTGCTTCTGAGTGAGAGTTCTGTGTGGGTTGCAGTTTGAGGGATTACAGACATGGCATGAAGCTCTAGTGAGCATCCTCTTGACTGTCACATCTTGGTGAATGCAGCGAGAGGAATAATGTGCCAGAGAACAGTTCGAATCTCATTAACAGGATGCAAGGGAGTGGCTGGGTGGGTCCAACAAGAACTACCTTAGCTCCCTTGGAGAGCACACCCTGAAGAGCCTGTAAACCTCCTCTGTAGTCTTACAATTCGAAAATCCTGTCCCTGAAATTGTGCTCTTACGCCAAAGCCTGTAGCCGTGGGTCACAGAGGCGTAAACCATACATGCCAACCTCTAGCAAAAAGTAAAAGCTACTATTTCAAAAGTGTTTTTTAATCCAGGCCAGGTGTCTAAGTAATCCCTTCGCTTAGTTTTCCTCATACTTGCCAGTTCAGTTGGTGGCTGTGTACCTTTGGACTCCTTTTACTCATGCCACCTCGGGTAACACACAGATGGCGTCGCAGTGAATGCCTCCTCCTCCTCGGTACTTAATACACACGAAAGAGTGAAAGCGTGTGGAGATTTTTTACTTCCATTATCTTCTTTTCATTTTATTAAATGATGTGGACAGACAGTGGAATTAATTAAACAAAGTAAGATTTGGGAAATCGAGTTGGGCTCATTTCCAGGAAGCACATTTTTGAAGATCTATTGTTGTTGTTTAACTTTGTCTGCATGTGTTTTGGTGGAGTATGTGGTAGTCCATAGCCTGCCAGTGCCTCAGCGGCCAGAAGAGAGCGCCAGCTCTCCATCGCTTCCTTCCTTACCTGGATTTTTACCACAGAATAGTTCTTTGCATCTCCTTAAGGTTATGTTTACATATTGAGCTAATCTTTTTGCTGAGCAAGATGGCTGTTTACCGTTATATAATGGGGCAGGCAGCCATTTCAAAATGGATCTGTTCTTGAATATCAGAACAGAACTCGTATCCTTCTTTATTGGCATGAATAAGGAAAATGAAAAATTAGTGAAGTATAATATACATTGAGATTCGTGTGTATCCAGGTAGGCGCCAGCCTTCCACTGATCGCCACAGGAAGAAAAGCCAATGATGGGCCCAGAAATAGTGCCCAGGAAGGAACCAAGAATGGTGTAGAGGAGTGGCATGGCTGGGTAAGGTGTGAGTGTCCAGGTGTGAGGGGTCCCTGCCTGCCAACAGCTTGGCTTTATCATGGCAATTCTCCACCTCTTTAGCTGAACGGAGACATGGTTTCTAAATTCTCATTGGCTGCTTACTCCTTCTGACAGTCTAGCAAGACTTGATTGCACTTTCACTCCTGGACCAGGAAGCAGAAAGTGGGACCACAGACCTAACTCCTCAAGCCTACATGTTCTTCATTTTCTTTCCTTTTTAAAAATGTAATGCTTATTTATGATTGTGTGTGTGTGTGTGTGTGTGTGTGTGTGTGTGTGAATGTAGATGGGTACACACACATGCAGAGGTCAGAGGAAAAGTTCTGGGAGTCCACTTCCTCTACCATAGGTCCCACCTTCAGGTAATCAGGCCTTCGGGGCAGGTGCCTTTACCCAGGGGACTATCTCACCAGCCTCTCCACATGTGCTTGCTTTTTCAGCAGATAGATCAGAGGCTCCCTGGCATGTGTAGAAGAGCTGCTCTCTAAGAACTTTTCTAGGCCCCTGAGTCACAGATGGGAAGAATGGCTGCACCACAGCCTGCCTATATTTGGGCTCTCAGGAAAGCACACAACCATCTTAAAACCATACTTCTTTGCTCACATAAAGTTTTGTTACTTTGTGATTTAAACAGGTTAATACTCATTTTATGGCTTGATATCCTTAGAATGCATCTTTGATGATATTTTAAAGGAACTGTTCTTTTCTTGACTTTCAATATATACTAAGTATTGCCACTATTTTTGAAAAGTTGTTCAGTCACTGGGCAGTGGTGGTGCACGCCTTTAATCCCAGCACTTGGGAGGCAGAGGCAGGTGGATTTCTGAGTTCAAGGCCAGCCAGGGCTACACAGAGAAACCCTGTCTCGAAAAACAAAACAAAGCAAAAAAAAGTTGTTCAGTACAAGTTTTATCTCAAAGCAGTTTGTTACAAAGTTCGCTTTAGGTCTAAGGAAATAGTTTAGAAATAGAATGCTTGCCAATAATGACCAAAGTTTCCTTCCTCCAAAAGAGAGATCATAATAAATGTTTCAGAATAATAAAAAAATAGATATCTATCTATCTTGTGTTATACAATGTGTTGACATTAGTTAGGATAGCATATTAATTAAATCACAACTAACCAATCATGCTACCTATCTCAGTTTCCTTTTTTGTCGCTGTGATAAAAGTACCCTGACAAAAGAAACATAAGGAAGGTTTTACTTCAGGTTCTGTCCATCATTGTGGGGAAGAGCTTGAAGCAGCTAGTGATGTCACATCCACAGCTGAGAGCAGAGTAAGAAGTGAATACTATGCTAGTGTTTACCTCACCTTCCCCACTTTTACTCCATCTCCTGTGCAGGGAATGGTGCCACCCACAGTGGGTGGGTCTTCCTCCTGATCAAGGCAATCCTTCATAGGCATGTCTACATGGAGGCTAACTTAATCTAGACAGTTCCTCACATTGAGACTCCTTTCCCATGTCCTTCTAGCTTGTTGGGTTAACAACTAAAATTAACTGTGCCGCCACCATCATATCAAACCTCTCCCCCCTTTTTTCCCCACTTCTTTTAAAACTAATTTTTAAATGTTAGGATATGAAGTGTAGTGGGTTACATTTTGACATCTTCATGCGTGACGTTATTCTTATTCCCATTTGTTCCAGTCTCCATCTCCTCACCCAGTACCCTTTGCATCTCCCGTGTGCTTTTCTTTCTGTCCTCCATTATCCCACCCTTTGGCTTTTTTATTGTCTTCCGTCTTCCCTTATCTGCTTCCTTTCCTTCTTTCTTCTTCCCTTAGCACCCTTGGCTAAATCATTCTTTGTTATATTAACATTTGTAATCTCTTGATTCTCTGAAGCACAAAACACTCACTTGGAGCTGATGAGACAGTTCATCCAGTGAAGGTGCCTGTCACCAAGCTTGGTGACCTGAGTTCGCACCCAGAACCCACATGGTAGTAAGAGAGAACAGACTTCCACACATTCTCTGGCCTGTGTATGTGTGTGTCCACACAAACACAAACACACAAACATACACACATGCACACAAAGATGACATTGAAGGACCTCAGACTGATTGCTTCTAGGTAACATGAGAAGCCACTAGGTGAGCGGACCAGTGAAGTGAAGTGATGAGAATTGCTAATTAATGTAGCTTATGGAGACGTGGTCTTAGGGAGTTGATGGCTGATGCAAAGACATCAGACAGTAGGCTACTGCAGTAGTCCAGGGGAGAAAACATATGCAGGGACAGGGACAGGCGTGGCAGTAGGAGAGGCTCTAGGTTTATTTCTGAAGTGTGACCTATGGATTTGCTGGAGTTACAGCAATTGAGGATGAATCTGTATTGTTCAGCTCAATCCTTCTAAATGCTCATTACAGAAATTATTTGCATTTCGTCCCTGTCTTTGTGTGTTCTTTCAGCTCTACTGCTGTTTCTACTGTCAGTTTACCAGCAAAAATCTCGCCTACTTAACTCATCAGGGCTAACAAAAGGCACCAGGGCATGTAAATTGCACTAATTATGGGTGGCCTTAACCTAACCCCTAACCCAAGCATGCTAACTCAGCTGTTCATTCTGCTGCTCTCTCAAGTCTCTCAAGTCTCATATCTCCAAACCCTGCATCCCCGTGTCTGGTGTAGCCTCTGGGAAACCAAAGCAATCACAAGGCATCCGTTTTACAAACTGTGTGACTGCCCCACTTGCTTGCACCTTACACTCAACCCTTTCCTGCCCCTACAATGGGTAAACCATCCCTAATCTTTTTCTCTGCCATTACATCCCAAGTGACCAGTTTAGGGCCTGGCATTCAATAGGCACTCAGTGTCTTCCCAGTGCAACAAATAAAAGCCAATCCCTACCCATCAGATGTGCAATCTACCCCTCCCTCTTTGGCCTAATGGGTTCTTGATTGCATCATAACCATCATTATGTGAATACACTGAGTTTTATTTCATCTTGAAGAAACCTTCCTTTGACCTTCATCTCCCTCCAATTCCACCAGTTTTCTTTCCTTTTATTTCTCCAAAGGACTGTCTAGACTCCCTGTCTCCACGGCCTCTGTTCAGTCTCCTTTGAAGCCCTCCAAACCTCTATCATCAGCTCATTGCTGAAACTACTACCCTCCTGTCCAGTAGTCACTTGCATGGGACCAAACTGGCAGTTCCCAGAATTCATCCTTGCCTCTCAGCAGCATTAGACATCATTTGTGAATCTTCTTGGAACATTTACTTAGCTTTTGTAGTACCACACTCCTTCCTGGTCCCTTGTCCTTTATTTTACGTGAGCTCCTAGTCACAGGTGCTCTTTTTCTCCCATATGCCTAAATCTCCCACAGGTTCAAATCATCTGCCTCTGCTCCATTGAAACTCCATTACTCTGCTCATGCCTTGAGTAATTTTAATGAATCCTCCTTGTTCTAAATCTCATGTATGGAAGTTTTCTACATTTCTATGTTTCTTTTTAAAAACAGGGTTTCACGTTGTAGTCCAAGTTCACCTGGAACTCAAAGTGTAGCTCAGGCTGTCTTTGAATCCATGACAGTCCCCCTGCTTTGCTCTCTGAGGGCTTAGATAGTACAGGTGTGCACAACCTTGTCCAGATTTAAATATACATTTTTTTTTGCCTGAACTTAAACATTTATCTGCTAACTGTCCCGATTTCCCTTACAACAGACTTGTCCAAATCCAAATTATGTGATTCTCAGAACCCTCTTAAAAACAGAACAGAAAGAAACCCAGTCACCACAGTGAAACCCACACCATTCCACCAGATGTTTCAGCAAAAAACACAGGGCGCATTTGATCATTGTCTCCTACTGCCAGAAAATTTTGCCACTCAGAGTGGGAATAGGAGTCGAAGAGAGAAGTGGTGGGAGGGAGGGAGGGAAAGTCAATGAGTTTTACTTGTTGCATGTGATCTTAGTTAGGGTTTTATTGCTGTGAAGAGATACCATGACCAAGACAACTCTTATAGAGGACAACATTTAATTGGGGCTGGCTATCATCATGGCAGAAAGCATGGCAGCACGCAGGCAGACATGGTGTTGGAGAGCAAGCTGAGAGTTTTTGTACATCTTCTTCTAAAGGCAACCAGGAGAAGACTGGCTTCCAGGCAGCTAGGAGGATGGTCTCAAAGCCCATCCACAAAGTGACACACTTCCTCCAACAAGGCCACACCTACTCCAAATAATGCCACTCCCTCAGTCAAGCATATTCAAACCACCACACTTGGCTAGTAGGAAATCACTCTCTTTTTCTTTCTTTTCTTTTTAAAGTGGTGCTGGAAGTAGAACCTAGGGCCTTAACGTACTCAGCAAGTTGTCTGCTTCCCAGCTGAATTCCTGATGCAGCAACTGTACATTTTTTTAAAGGAGGAAATGTGATCACAAGTATAATTTGAATAGGTCACCTTTTGTTAGATGGAAGAGATATAGACAATTTTGAAGGCAATTATTTAAATTTATGTGATATATCAAATCTGACCCCAGAAGAGAGGGAATGTTTGATAGGCCTGTCTTATGGAGAAGGGGCAGGGACAGTGCTTGAAACAGTTCCAGAACAAAAGAAAAAAAACTCAGTTCTTTTTGTAAAGCTTTCTTTATTTTTACTCCATGTGCTGGAGTGTTTTGCCTGCGCGTATGTGTGTGCATGATGTATGTGAAGTGCCGCAGTGGTCAGAGGAGGGTGTTCGATCCTCTTGAACTAGAGTTTAAGCCAACTGTGAGCTGCTGCGTGGGTTTTGGGGAACAAAACCCAGGTCTTCTGCAAGAAAAGTAAGACTTCTTAATGGCTGCACCATCTCTCCAGCTCCAAGTTCGGTTCTTTTTAAAGAATTCGTTTAATACAAAGCCAACACTCGCCAGAGACTCCAGGAAGCAGATTAACTGGCCAGTGCCACTAATGAAGACCAGTTTTACCAATCATAAATCAATAAGAAACACGACTGGCAGCTCATTAAAAGACAAATTCTCCATTGTCACCCACAGGTTACTTTAATGGCAGTGTATGGACTTAGATAAAGGATGGCAACTGACTGTTAATGTTAACTATATTAATAAATCTGGGGATAAAACATGTAATTAAAATAGTAGATATTGACATGGTATTTAATACAGTATAATAGCCATAAAACAAGAAAATTGAGATGAGAGCTAGGAAGATGGCTCAGAGGGCAAAATACTTACTGTGCATATCTGATGAGCTGAGTTCTATCTCTGGAACCCAAGATAAAAGGAGAGAGCCCAGTCCCGAATGTTGTCCTCTAGCCTTGCTGTGTGTTCTGTTCCCGTACACATAAGAATGGGACATATGAGAAGGATCCTAGCTGCCATTATTACTACCTGACCTTGAATGGGAAGAACCATCAGGCACAACTGTGAGAGCATGTGTGCAGTGGTACAAAACAAACACAATGAAAGTTGTATCCCATGTAATAAGCACAATATTTGGAAAGAATGCGCTTACATTACTTCTTTAGGCGGGGCGGTGGTGGCGCACGCCTTTAATCCCAGCACTTGGGAGGCAGAGGAGGTGGATTTCTGAGTTCAGGGCCAGCCTGAGCTACAGAGTGAGTTCCAGGACAGCCAGGGCTACACAGAGAAACCCTGTCTTGAAAAAAAACAACAAAACAAAAGAAAGAAAGAAATCAGTAGCTTTTGTATTTATAGTTGGAGTAAGAGATGGAATTTTAAAATTACTATAGTAGACAAAAGAACTAAATTTAGTAAGGAACTAAATTTAGTAAGGAACATACATGATCTGTACCAAAGAAGCTTTTGTGCAGCATGAAAGAGCAGAAATATGACATGAAGAAATGTTCTCAGGCCAGACGACTTAGTGCACAAATACTGTCATTTCTTCCAAAGTGAACTAAGTTAGCTCCATAGAGAGTGCATTTGCTCTGTTCTGTCTTGGGACTATTAGAAGAGGACCGTGGAGGCTGGGTCCAAGCATTAGTAGCTAGGGTGGCTGGAAAACAGAAGAGCAACAAGGAAGGGAAGCTGCCTGTGCCCATTTGCAGGCAGTCGGGAAGCTTGCAGTGTGGACCCTGAATGCATGGGCCAGCAGAACCTGATACCAGAACCAGAGTATAGTTTAGAAATGGACCTAGGTCTTCACTGGGTTTTGTAGAATCATTAAGCTGATGCTTCACTTCAGATGGGATCCTGTAAATGTAGAAGGTTCTCCACACCAGCAGTCCATGTTACTTCCACGGTAAGGCTCAGCTGCAATTCAGTCTTACAGTATAAAACAAAACAACAACAACAACAACAACAAAACCTCACAACTTTCGTGCAAAGAACTTTAGAGTGTGCAGAAGAAGCCACTCTTGTGGGCAAACTCTCCTAGGAAGGTTTGGGGCAGCATGGTGAGAGAGGGTATGAATGTAGAAAACTCATAAGTTAACAAATGGCTTAGGCTGCACAAGGTCTAATGAAGAGCATCTGATTTGCATCCAAAATAGTACACTTCCAGAAGTGCTTGGGATGGGAGCTCTGTCCTAAAATGAAAGTTGTTGACAGAGCAGAGGGTGAGGACGATCCTTTAGGAAAGAGAAACTCAGGGGCAGGTATCTTGCTTCTTTCCTCTGGCTAAATTGTGCTAGAGTAATTAGCCTAATTACCCTACCCCTGTGCAGGAACTTGTACCAAGTGTAAGGCTTTACAGTCTGTTTAAGGATGAGGAGAGGTGATTTGCTAATGAGAGCTGCAGGGCCTTGATAGTGAAAGTGGTAATGTAGTGTGGCAAGAAAAAAAAAAAAAGATTATTCCCAATTGTTTGTGCTAGGTATCTAAAAAGCAAACAAACATTCTCTTAGGGAAAGTGCTGTCAGCAGAGTGGATTTTGAAAAGCCTTTAGTGCCTCAACTGCAAGTCAAAGAACAAGTCACCGCTCGCTCTTTGTTCTTGTGCTGAACTTTTTCGTTCAGCATTCAGTGCATGTTAGGTTTGAAGGGTGAGCTGATACAGGTGCCAAAATGCTTCCTGCAAGTAGATGGGGGGGGGGGGGGGTTCTCCAGGTGCCATTATGAGAGGCTGCATTTGATGGTGTGTCCGTTGATTCTGGGAAACATGCACAGAGGCCCCATTGTCTTAGAGAAAGGGCACTGGGTGCCAGTTACTCAACCTCTTTATATAAAATTTATCCTTGGAGTGATGCCTTGGATTGGAATTTTGGCAATACATGGTTGGCCTTGGTGGTGGTAACAAAAACTGGAGTTGTCTTTTCTATTTCCTGTTAGTTTTTGAACTGGTGGGGGTGGGGAGGGGAGGCTTTGTTAAAGGAAGACTTTGAAGAAAGCAGCGGAGCCTCCCTCCCTCCCTCCTTAACTGTGAACAGGAGGCTCCTTTGCTCATTTGAACACAATGCAGAGATCACCGGCTCCAGGTGGCTTCCCCACCTGTTCAGGCTGCTTCCTTTGCTTCCTTGCATGAGCTTTGGTTTCTTTAAAGAGATGAAACCACATGTGGTTCACAGGGGAGTGGGGTGTGAGGGGTATGGGGGGGGACAACCCTGGTTTGCAGCTGCTCTCCTGTGTAATTATTAATAAATAGCTCTGCTCTTGCTTTCAAAAGTCTTGGAGTTTTGAGGTAGATAACATCACTGCGCTACCCTACCCCGCCCCAGAGTGTTACAAGGTTAAGTATAAGAATGTTACAAGGTTAAGTATATGAATGTCCGTGAAGAATGTCATGAAGCCCTGTGTCCCATGCCCGGAACAATGTACCTTGTGCCTGGACAATGATGATTACTTTTAGTAAACTCTTCAAGGCCAGACATCAAAGACAGTACTACAATAGACAAAGTCTGTTTTATGAAAATTTGGCCACCCTCCCAATCATCCTGTCTCTGATTCTGCCCACATGGAGTTTTCTGCCTGAAGCAATGGATTTGAGTGCTTTTGGCAGCTACTTAAAAAAAAATGGGTCTGATTATCCTGGCTTCGCAGGTCACCTTGTGTACAGCTCTATCAGGCAGGCAGTTCCCAACTTTATAATCCTAGCAACATACTTTAGAACATTCCAGAGTTTGTTCGCAAGTCGCCTTCCATTCTCCATGAGAATCCCGTGAGATAGGAGCTTTAATGCTTGTTTACTGATGTTTCAACAATTTAGAAGCTGAGGCTTAGAAACTGGGAATACTTTCAAATCATTGCATAAATGCTATGGCAGAGTCAGGGAGGGGATGAGCCAAGAGCTTCTCAAATTCAAATTTGTTTCATTGTATCATGTTACTCATTAAAAGGGTGACATGACTAACTGCACTCCCCCCCCACACACCCCCACTTCTTCACGGCTGTAATGCCTGCTTCTGATGTCTCTCCATCTTTGGCTTGCCTGATATTCATAGTAAGGATTCTGGAGGGTTTGGGGAGAGGCGTGTCCACGATGTGCCTTACAGTCTGTAAAAAAGAACATATTGCTGCAACGGGAGGGGAGCAGTTACTGGGCTGGTGCAATAGCCAGGGTGGGACAAGACTTTTATTCGTCATTGTACTGACTAGTTTTGTGTGTCAGCTTGACACAAAATAAAGTCGTCGGAGAGAAAGAAGCCTCA
>JADRCD010174296.1:34858-44871 GCA_019843815.1 Montemys delectorum | reverse complement strand
GTAGTAGTAGTAGTAGTAGTAGTAGTAGTAGTAGTAGTACTAATGGTAGTAGTAGTATTGATAAGATGACACAGAGGAGGAAGAATAGTTCCAATAAATCATCTCATCAATGAAAATTGATGAGATGAGAGTTACACAAGAAAAAACAGTATTCAATTGCAAGAAGCACTCAGAAGGTGACTGAACCATGGCCTGCACAGGAGACCTCATGAAAAACCATTTTCCAGCTGATTGGTTGAGAGAAATGGTTTCTCACTTTTCACAGGAAAGTAAATCTCCAGCTTCTACCCAAAGAAAAGTAACAATAATAAAAAAAATCCAAGAGTACAGTGCAAGATGATTTGTTTTCTCAGCTGAATAATGGCTATCCTGCCCCTCCCTAGAAGAAAATATTCCTTCAAGCCACTGCTCCTCATCCTTCTTAATGCTACAAGCCTTTAACCTAGGTCCTCCTGATGTGGGAACTCCCAAACAGAATTATTCTCATGACTTCCTCATAACTGTGATTTTGGTAGTTATGAATTGCAATATAAATATTTTTGGAAATAGAAGTTTGCCGTAGCGGTCATGACCCACACATTGAAACCCACTGCTCTAAGTAATGCGCCAGTGGGATCCAAGGCACCCTAAAGTACTGGGATTACCCCTAGTTATCTGGGGTCAGTATGCTGAGCTCTTGGAGAGATTTTGAAGAATGGGAAGTTTTCCTTCAGGATGTATCCTTATGGGCCAATAAGTGGGAGAGAGTGGGGTGGCAGGCATGGGGAGGGGGGAGGCAAAAGGAGTTTGTTCTTGTTGGTTTTGTTTGTTTGTTTGTTTTTTGGAGGGGAACCTGGGAAAGGGAAAATTTACATGTAAATAAAGAAAATATCTAATAATAAAAAAAAAAAGAAAAAAAATGAAACATAAAAAAAAAAAGACACCAGAGAATAAATTTACCAAGAAAGCTTTAAAATATCTTCAGTAAGCACGTAACACATATTCAAGGAGACCAGAATAACAAAGACTTTACTATGTAGTGACGAATGTGATTTTGCTTTTCTTTTTAAAAACCGGTTGTTGTCTCATTATAACTCTGTTGTTTGTCCACGAAGTGTTTGCGCATGTGCATGTATGCAAATGCACACAAGCCATGGTGCATATGTGGCTGCTACCTTGTTGGAGACAGAATCACTCTGCTGTTTGCTGCTGGGTGCACCAGGGATGTGCACTCTACGTTTCCACAGATTGTCCTAATGCTACTGCCCCCCTTAGAGTAGCTGCACTGAGAGTGCACACACATATCCATGTTCAGGTGTAGATGGATGATAGGAAGTAAATGAATATTCTCCTGTCTCCAGGGCAAGCACATCACCTGCTAGGTTCTCTCCCCTTCCTCTAATGACTATTTTGGTTGAATGAAATATGTGATAAAGTGTGGGGCAGTGGGGCAGTTCAGTGTGATAAAGTCTGGGGCAGTTCAGACACCCTGGGCCCAGTCGAGTATAAGTCTGGAACTCTGGTGACCCAGTGGGCAATAATTTCTGCCTGCAAGGGATGGAAGGAGTTCGGCCATGATTCCTGCATCTCTGGCTCCTGTTTCAGTCCCTACCACTCACAGCCACCCCCACAGGAGATGTGTGTTCTGTCACATAGACAATGCCCCAAGCTCCAAGCATTCTAGCTAGACTCTACTCCCAATCATCTGATCATGGCCAGATAGCCCCACCCCACAATATAAGGGGCGGTTTGCCTTCTCCTCTCAATCTTGCTCTCCTGCTTTCTTGTTTTCTTGCTCTCTTCCTCTCTTGCCCTCCTCTCTTTTTTGCTCTTCCCTCTCTTTTGCTTCCTCTCTTGCTCTCTTCTTTTCTTGCCCTCTCTCTTCCTCTCCTCTCCTTTCCTCTCCTCTCCTCTCCTCTCCTCCCCTCCCCTCCCTTCTCCTCCCCTCCCTCCCTTCCCCTCCCCATCCCCGCCTTCCCCTTCCTTTTCCTCTAGTCTCCTTTTTCTCCTTTTTCTCTCTCTCCACTTGGTCATGGCCAGCTTCTTTTCTCTTTTCTACAATAAAATATCACAATTATGTATTGCCTCCTTTTAACTAACATGTCACACAGCCCCAGCATTTGCAGCAGCAAGACCCAGGCCCGCAATAAAGTTATGATAGCTTTCTGTACAAATAATATAATGAATGACAAAGTCAAATTACTTTCATTACCTTTCATTTAATGTTTTTTAAATTTCTGATCAACCTGAAGTAAATAATTCAACATATCCATAAGGTACTTTGTTGTAGAAGAAGAATTTTAATTCAGAAACATGACTGCTTTGTCAAGAGATCACATCCAAACACCTCCTATGTCTATGTGAATGAGAGAGAGAGAAAGAGAGAGAGGAGGAGAGGGAGAGACAGAGAGAGAGAGAGAGAGAGAGAGAGAGAGAGAGAGAGAGAGAGAGAGAGAGAGAGAGAGAGAGAATTTTACATGGACAGTTTTACTTTAAAAGAGAATGGGGATGAAGACAGAACAAGCTATATCAGTTCAGTCAGAATCCAAGAGAAGCCATTTTATTTAAGTCTGCTTTGAGAGGGGTTTGGGCCAGAACAGCTGAGGGTAACAAGATATCCAGAGTTTAGAAAGTCTTAAAAATGGTGAGCTTATTCAGCAAAAAACCTCTGTCCAAGACACCAGTTATATCTCTCAAAGGAAAGCTACTTTTACACATTGTAGTATCAACACATCAATACAATTTGTACAGGTCAGAGAAGGTAATTCATGTTTCCATCTCCTTGTCATTTATGGACCTTTGGCAATATGTCTTTCACTTTGTTTTTCAACTAATATTTAAAGCATGTTGTAATATTTAAAGTGTAGCAACCTGTGAATTTTATCTTGGGTATTTTGAGCTTCTGGGCAAATATCCACTTATCAGTGAGTGCATACCATGTATGTTGTTTTGTGATTGGGTTACATCACTCAGGATGACATTTTTTAGTTCACCCATTTGCCTAAGAATTTCAAAAAGTCATCGTTTTTAACAGGTGAGTAGTACTCCATTGTGTAAATGCACCACATTTTCTGTATCCATTCCTCTGTTGAGGGACACCTGGGTTCTTTCCAGCTTCTGGCTATTATAAATAAGACTGCTATGAACATGATGGAGCATGTATCCTTATTACATGTTGGAGCATCTTCTAAGTATATCCTCAGGAGTGTTATTGCTGGGTCCTCAGATAGTGCTGTGTCCAATTTTATGAAGACCAACCAGAGGGCTTTCCAGAGTGGTTGTACCAGCTTGCAATCCCACCAGCAATGGAGGAGTGTTCCTCTTTCTCCACATCCTTGTCAGCATCTACTGTCACCTGAGTGTTTGATCTTAGCCATTCTGACTGGTGTGAGGTGGAATCTCAGGGTTGTTTTGATTTGCATTTCCCTGATGACTAAGGATGTTGAACATTTCTTCAGGTGCTTCTCAGCCATTCAGTATTCCTCAGTTGAGAATTCTTTGTTTAGCTCTGTACCCCACTTCTATTAGATATATTCTTTATTTACATGTCATATGATATTTCCTTTCCCACTTTACCCTCTGAAAAAAAATAAAATAAAAATATAAACAAAAACAAAAACAAACAGACAAACAAGAAACCTTGTTCCCTCCCCCCTCCCCCTGCTCACCAACCCACCCTCTCTTGCTTCCTGGCCCAGGCATTCCCCTATACTGGTGCATAGAACTTTCACAGGGCCCTGGGCCTCTCCTCCCATTGATGACTGACTTGGCTAGTGCTGGCTGACAGGAGTCTGTACCCCATTTTTTAATAGGGTTATTTGGTTATCTGGAGTCTAACTTCTTGATTTCTTCGTATATATTGGGTATTAGCCCTCTTTCAGATTTAGGGTTAGTAAAGATCTTTTCCCTATCTGTTGGTTGCCATTTTGTCCTATTGACAGTGTCTTTTGTCTTACAGAAGCTTTGTAATTTTATGAGGTCCCATTGGTCAATTCTTGATCTTAGAGCATAAGCTATTGGTGTTCTATTCAGGAAATTTCCCCCTGTGCCCATGTGCTGGAGGCTCTTCCCCCCTCTCTTTTCTATTAGTTTCAGTGTATCTGGTTTTATGTGGAGGTCTTTGATCCACTTGGACTTGAGCTTTGTACCAGGAGATAGGAATGGATCGATTTTTATTCTTCTACATGCTAACTGCCAGTTGAGCCAGCACCATTTGTTAAAAATGCTGTCTTTTTCCCCTGGATAGTTCTAGCTCCTTTTTCAAAGATCAAGTGACCATAGGTTTGTGGGTTTATTTCTGTATCTTTAAATCTATTCCATTGATCCACCTGTGACTGTAACAATACCATGCAGTTTTGTTCTAAGTTCTCTGTAGTACAGCTTGAGGTTAGGGATGGTGATTGCTCCAGAAGTTATTTTATTGTTAAGAACCAATAAAAAAAAAAAAAAAAGAATATTTTTCGCTGTTCTGGGTTTTTTGTTATTCCAGATGAATTTGGAATTTGCTCTTTTAACTCTATGAAGAATTGAGTTGGAATTTTGATGGGGATTGCATTGTATCTGTAGACTGCTTTTGGTAAAATGGACATTTTTACTATATTAATCTCACCAATCTATGAGCATGGGAGATTTTTCCATGAACTAAAACACTCTATACTGTGGAAAGAACATTAAAACTATGTGTTGGTTTATGTTGCTTTGCTAGTTAGGTTTTTTTTTTTTGTTTTGGTTTGTTTTGTTTATTTATTTATTTATTTATTTATTTATTTTTTGTCAATTTGATGTAAGTTGGAGTCATTGACAAGGATGGGCCCTCACCTGAAAAAATGCCTCTATATAAACAGGCTTAGGAAAAACTATGGATTTTCTTAATTAGCAGTTGGTTTGGTAAGGACCAGCCCATTGTTTGCAGAGTCAACACTGGATCATTGATTTTAGTTTCTAAAAGAAAGTAGGCTGAGCAAGCAATTGGGATGAAGCACGACCAATCCATGGTCTCTATATCAGCTCTTGTTTCAAGGTTCCTGCTTTGTTTGAGTTCCTGCCCTGACTTCTTTCAGGGATGAACTATGATTTAGAAATATAAGACAAATGAACCTTTTTCCTCTATGACTTGCTTTTGATTATGGTGTTTTATTATAGCAATAGCAACCCCATTTAAGACGTTAACTAATCATTATCTATCCTGCTACTTCAATTTCATCAGTGCTCTTACAATTATACCACTATATGCACAGCAACTTTTATCTCTCACAACTGAGAACCCAAGACTGTCTTAATTCATCTCACACTTTAACTAAATACAATGTCTTCATTTTCATCTACTTTGTTGTACACACAATGATGTTAGATTAAATAATGCCACATCATGTAATTACACCATATTTCCTTCATTTACCCGTCCATGGATATCTAACGAGTCTATATTGTACATACTGAGAATATGAAAATAAAGTGGGAATTTAGTATTTCCTTTGATACGCTAATTTCATGTCTTTTAAATATAAGTCCAGAACTGGGAGAGTTGGATGATATGATTGATCTAATTTTAGTTTAATTAGGAGACTCCATGTTGTTTCCTATAATGCGACAACTAATTTACATTCTTGTTAACACTATCCAAGAGCTCCTCTATCCCTATTGTCCGGAGAGGTATGAAATATAGGTAAATATTGAGACAAAAATAATCTAGTTACAATGGGCTTTCTTATATGAGGAGACATTTTCAATGATGGATAGCTAAATGCCAGCCAATGTGTATGAAACTTCCTATTTTTTATTAACCATTAAAACATGTGAATGTCAAATTGTCAGGAAAGTGCAGAGCATCTCACCTCATCACAATCTCTATTATTAGGAAGAATGAATCTGGAACTTATCTGTTCTTTAAAATATAAATAAATAAAACTTCCTCCCCTACAAAATGACAAAGCTTAGCTAGATAACCCCTAAAACTACTTGTTGGTTTAAAAAAAAAAACTCTGTCCTCTGGACTACAAAATATCATAGAATATTGAAATTAAGGCATGATTTTATCAGACAGACTGGTACACAGGTTCCATACGCTGCTACACAAAAACACATCACTGCAAACAGATGTGGGAATAGCACATTAAATGGAATGACTAGCTCACCAGAAGGAAACAGACTGTCTGGAAATTGGAGTCTGTGTTCCACACTTCTGAACATAAAAGGGCAGAAAACTTCGATTCTAGACTTAGGAACACTTACTGAGGCTGCAGTCTTTCTTTTCTCTGGCCAGTTTTAAAATGTAAAAGCTTTATTTTGGAAAGGTGGAACCAAATATGACATCATAAAGCAATCTGTCTGTTTCCCTTGGCAACCATTCTGTTTATATTCTGCTGTGCTTTTAGTAGGATAGCGTATACAAGTATTGTTTAATCATACAGTGATAGATTCTACTAACACTAATAATAATTATACATTTAAATGTAGTCTTATGTGTTGTCCTAGTTTATATTTTATTAGTTTATATAAATGAATTTTAATGTAATTTCAAGCTCTTTTGGATGACTAGATGTTGTTGTAGTAAAAATATAAATATAGACTTGTGCTATATTTTATGTGTATATGTTTATGAAAATCACAGATCCTGACATAACTCAGCATGTAGAGAAGAAAAATCTCATACAAGAGTTGCACAATTCTCTGAAATTACACAAAATGGAAAAGGATTGACTTACAAAAAGCAGATGGCCCTGGAAGCAGCTGCATACAACTTATTCTGAAGTGCCATAGACACATATGTGCATGGGGATAACGAATGTGGGAAGGAACTCTGACTAGACATGAAAAGGAGAAATTGATAGCTTCCAAATTTTGACCATGAAACTAAACATAAAGGGCAAATATGGATTTTCTCTCAAGTCAATTCCTACCTAACTAAGGGGCCAGGAAATAATAACAGATATGAAAGAATATCTTCTCTATTAGTTTCAAAAATAATCTTGTTTATATTAAAGTATTTTATGGATTTGACTATTTTCTAATAAATAACCAAACTTATTAAACTTTAGAGTCATAATTTTTAAAATTTTATTGTTCCACTTGAATGTGTGACTATATATATATATATGTATGCATATATATACACATACATATATATAATGTATTATATATATTATGTCATATTGTATAAGCAATGTTTTGGATTATTTCTGGAATGAGTAAAGAAGGCAGCCCTTTTTAGTAAGGGTGGGGCACATCATACCCATTGGATATACAAACATAATAAAAGTTGGAAAAATCATTTTTTCTTAGTTTCTAGACTATCAGTGTTCTTGTTAGCAAGTTATTTCCTGTGCCAATACATTCAAGGCTGTTCCCCCCTTTCTCTATCAGCCTCGGTATGTTCTATTTTATGTTGAGGTCTTTGGTCCACCTGGACTTGTGTTTTCTTCAGGGTAATAGAGATGGGTTATTTGTGTTTGTCTGTATGCAGACACCAAGTTTAAGCATTACCATTTGTTGAAGATGGTTTCTTTTCTCCAGGATATATTTCTATCTTCTTTATGGAAAATCAGACCCATGTGTGTATAAATTTATGTTTAAATCTTTAGTCGATTCCATTGATCAAATTGTCTGCTTTCATGCCAATGCCACGTGGCTTTTAGTTCTGTTGTAGAACTTTGAGTGGGGATACCTCCAGAAGTTCTTTCATATTTCTAGCTAGATTTTTTTCCCCATATTATGTTGAGAAATGTCCATTTAAGATCTGTTAAGAATTTGGTCGGAATTTTGGTAGAGATGGCTTTAGATATGTAGGCTACTTTTGTCAGATGGCCATTTTTACCATGTTAACTAATAAGCACGGGGGAGCTTTCCACCATCTGATATCTTCTTCAATTTGAACTTTCTATCATACAACCACAGGAAAGTAGGGGAGGAAAAATTACAGGAGTCAGAGGGGAAAAGAGACAGCAGGAGAACATGGCCCAGTAAATCAGCAAAGCAGAGCTTGCTTGGGTTCCTAGGAACTGAAATAGCAAGTATGGGGCCTGTATGGATCTGTACCAAGCCTTCCCTGTATATGCTATGGCTATTAACTTGTTGATTTTATAGGAACCTTAACAGGGGGCAGAGTCTTTTCCCTAGCTTATAACTCTTTGCCTCCTACTGGATTGCTTTGTCTAGCCTCCACGTGACATATTTAGTTCTGTTTTATTGTGACTTGTTTTGTGTTATTTGGGTTTTGTCTCTAAAAGGCCTGTTTTTGTTCTGAAGGAAAATCGAGGGGGAGCGTATTTGGGGAAGAGGGGACATGAGGAGGGAGCAGACAGGAGTACAGGGAGAAGAAACTGTGTGCTGGATGTGTGAGTGAAGTATCTATTTTCAAAAAAATAATTAAAAAGATGATTTACTAAGAAAAAACATAGTTTTTCCCTCCTGCTTGATTTTTGCTGTTTCTTGTCACCAGAATTCTATGACATTTGTTCCTAGTCTCAATCAGTATCTTAAACTGTTTAATCTGATTACTCATTCTTTAGGTCTTCAGTTTCTAATTTAAATAACATCTGCTTCTGCTTTCTTGAGTCTCAGCTTTCTAGTCTCTACACAGCTGTGTGAACCACGTCACTACTTAAAAAAAAAAAAAGCTCTATATAACTCTCTATGTATTTGTCTGTGCATTTGTATATAGTGTCTCTACAATCTTTATTCCTATTGGTACACACACACACACACACACACACACTCACACACACACTCACACACACTTACATCAATTTTGGAAAACTAGGATTAAGGTTCCAGGTAATGCCTTTCCATGTGTTGTTCTTTCATAAGACGTTGTGGTAAGCAGTGTATACTTGATTGGCCCAGCCAATAATTACCATGTGCTTATTGCTTCTGCATAAAACAGAGAAACATCTATTATATAATTAAACATGTGTCTGTCTTTTATTTCTTACAAAGCAATGCTAAACCTCCTAGAAGAAACCCTGACAACCTCGGCACTTCAGTGTTTACACCAGTAGCCTGTCACAATATTAACCATTAGTATTAGTCAGAAATGATGTTCCAACGTTTGTCAATTTTCACACTTTATAGTGTAGCCCATAATTATCACTCTGACATCTCGTACAGTAAAATATTTTCAGGATTTTATTATTGTACATCAGAATAATAATGGGCAAGGTACTGTAGTTTTAGAAGTGTTGCAGATATTAGAATATAAATGTTAAAATGGAAACTGTCTTGGATACAGTAAGAAACTTTCTGAGGCTAGAAGCCAAGCAGTCCTTCTAATGTCCTTCCTAAGTTTTCCTAGCTTCTTTAGCTTGTTGAAGTCACTATTTTTTTTTTAATAGTTCCATTCATTTGTCTCTCAAATGATATCCCACTTCCTGGTTACCCCTCCACCAACCTGCCATCCCACATCATTCCCCTACCCTTAACATGTATGAGGATCTTCTCCCACCCCACCTCTCCTGAATCCCCCTATGCTACGGCATCAGACTTCCCTGCAACCAAGGGCTTTCCCTCCCAATGCTGTCAGACAATCTCATCCTCTGCTACGTATGTACCTGGAGCCGTGGATCCCTCGAGGTACACTCCTTGGTGACTGTTCAAAAGGATCTCTGGGAGAAGCTTTCACTTTGTGACTTCATTTTATACAACTATTATTAATGTTCTTATACTATTTTTCTTATACTATCTTTTTTAATTGTTGAAATTTCAGTTATTTTTTATTGCAGTTTGGGAGGAAACAATATTTATGGCAATTTGTTGCTCAGGACATCATATTATAAACATATCCTACTGATACTCATTCATAAAATAAGCTTAAGTGTGTGGCCTGTGTGTCTCTGCTGCTGTCTGGAGCTCTCTCCTGCTGAGGCCTGGAACTGTACGGCTTGTTAGTTAGTTAAAACGAGGCAATGCATAAGTGAGACATTTTACTATAGGAAGGAGAAAATAGGCTGGCCATGTAGAGAGAAAGAAAGGAGAGGAGCAAGAGGAGAAAAGGAGAGAGAGAGAGAGAGAGAGAGAGAGAGAGAGAGAGAGAGAGAGAG
>JADRCD010174296.1:0-34848 GCA_019843815.1 Montemys delectorum | reverse complement strand
GAGAGAGAGAGAGAGAGAGAGAGAGAGAGAGAGAGAGAGAGAGAGAGAGAAAAGAAAGGAAGCAAGAGAGGAAGAAGGCAAGAGAGAGAGCAAAGAGCAAGAGAGAGAGGGAAGAAGGCAAGAGAACAGAACAAGGAGCAGTAGAGAGAGGAAGAGGGCAAGAGAAGGAACAAAGAGCAAGAGAAAGGGGAGGGGGAAAAACCATCCCTTATATTGTGTGAGGTTTGGTTATCTGTCTATGAGGCAGGCCATGCCTGGCTGTGGTCAGATGACTCCAGGTAGGGTCCAGCTAGGATGCTGGGAGCTTGGGGAATTGTCTACCTGACAGAGCACACATCTCCTGCACGGGCAGCTGTGAGAAGTTGTGACTGAAACAGGAACAAAGGACACAGGAGTTCTGGCCTAAAACCTTCCATCACTTGCAGGCAAAGATATTGCCAACTGGGTCATCGGTGGTCAGACCTATTACTCGACTGGGCCTAGGTTGACTGAAAAGACCACTGCCTTACCCTTAAGTTTTGCAAGGAATATGCACCAAATACTGAAAAGGGGGTAGGGATGTTTAAAAAAAAAAAAAAAAAGCAAACACTCTGCGTTTCCCTGATGACTAAGGATGTTGAACATTCCTTTAGGTGCTTCTCAGCCATTCAGTATTCCTCACTTGAAAATTCTTGGTTTAGCACTGTACCTCATTTTTAATGTGGTTATTTGGATCTCTGGAGTCTAACACTTTGAGTTCTTTGTATATATTGGATATTAGCCCTCTATCAGATATAGAATTTGTAAAGATCTTCTCCCAATCTGTTGGTTGCTGTTTTGTCCTATTGACAGTGTCCTTTGTCTAACAGAAGCTTTGTGATTTTATGAGGTCTCATTTGTCAATTCTTGATCTTAAAGCATCACTATTAGTGTTCTATTCAGGAAATTTCCCCCTGTGCCCATATGCTCAAGGTTCTTCCCCACTTTCTTTTTTATTAGTTTCAGTATATCTGGTTTTATGTGGAGGTCCTTGATCCACTGGGACTTGAGCTGTGTACAAGGAGATAGGAATGGATTGATTTGCATTCTTCTACATGTTAACTGCCAGTTGAGCCACCACCATTTGTTGAAAATGCTGTCTTTTTTCCACTGGATAGTTCTAGTTCCTTTTTCAAAGATCAAGGGACCATAGGTGTGTGGGTTCGTTTCTGGGTCTTCAATTCTATTCTATTGATCCACCTGACTGCCAGTGGACCAATATCATGCAGTTTTTACCACAATTGCTCAGTAGTACAGCTTAAGGTGGTGATTCTACCAAAGGTTCTTTTATTGTTGAGAACAGTTTTTGCTATCCTAGGTTTTTTGTTATTCCAGGTGAATTTGCAAATTGCTCTTTCCAAGTATGTGAAGAATTGAGTTGGAATTTTGATGGGGATTGCATTGAATCTGTAGATTGCTTTCGGAAGATGGCCATTTTTACTATATTAATCCTGCCAATCCATGAGCATATGAGATCTTTCCATCTTCTGAGATCTTCTTCAATTCCTTCTTCAGAGACATGAAGTTCTTGTCAAACAGATCTTTTACTTGTTTAGGTACACTCATACTAAGTTATTTTATATTATTTGTCACTATTGTGAAAGGTGTTGTCTCCCTAATTTCTTTTTCAGCCTGTTTAAATTTTGTGTAGAGGAAGGCCACTGATTTGCTTGAGTTAATTTTATATCCAGCTACTTTGCTGAAGTTGTTTATCAGGTTTAGGAGCTCTCTGGTGGAATTTTTGGGGTCACTGAAGTATACTATCATATTATCAGCAAATCAAAACAATCCTGAGGTTCCACCTTACACCAGTCAGAATGACTAAGATCAAAACTCAGGTGACAGCAGATGCTGGAGAGGTTGTGGAGAAAGAGGAATACTCCTTCATTGCTCTTGGGATTTGCAAGCTGGTACAACCACTCTGATAATCAGTTTGGTGGTTGCTCCAAAAATTGCACATAGTACTACCAGAGGACCCAGCTATACCACTCCTAGGCATATACCCAGAAGATGTTCCAACATGTAATAAGGACACATGCTATGTTCTTAGCAGCCTTATTCATAATAGCCAGAAACGGGAAGCAACTCAGATGTTCCTCAACAGAGGAATGGATACAGAAATTTTGGTACATCTACACAATGGAGTACTACTCAGCTATTAAAAAAATGAATTTATGAAATTCTTATGGAAATGGATGGAGCTGGAGAATATCAACCAGAGTGGGGTAACCCAATCACAAAAGACCACACATGACATGCACTCTCTGATAAGTGGATATTAGCCCAGAAGCTCAGAATACCCAAAATACAATCCACAAACCAAAAGAAACTCAAAAAGGAAGAGCAAAGTGTGGATACTTTGTTACTTCTTAAAAGGGTGAACAAAATACCCATGGAAGGAGTTGCAGAGTCAAACTATGGAGCAGAGACTGAAGGAAGGACAATCCAGAGACTGCTCCACCTCGGAATCCTTCCCATATTCACTCATCACATTCAGACACTATTGTGGACACCAGTAAGTGCTGGCTGCCCGCAGCCTGATATAGCTGACTTCAGAGAGGCTCTGATAGTACCTCACTAATAGTAGACGCTCACAGCCATCCATTGGACTGAGCACAGAGTCCTCAGTGAAGGAGCTAGAGAAAGGACAAAAGGAGCTGAAGGGTTTGAAGTCCCTTAGGACAAACAACAATATGAACTAACTAGTATCCTCAGACCTCTCAGGGACTAAACCACCAACCAAAGAGTACACATGGTGGGATTCATGGCTCCAGCTGCATATGTATAGCAGAGGATGGCCAAGTTGTTCATCAATGGGAGGAGAGGTCCTCGGTCCTGTGAAGATTCTATGCCCCAGTGTAGGGGAATGCCAGGCCCAGGAAGCAAGAGAGGATGGGTTATTGAGCAGGGGGACGGGGGAGGGAACAGGTTTTCTTTTTTATTTTATTTCTTTTTCTTTTTTTTTTTTTATTAATTTTTCGGAGGGGAAACCTGGAAAGGAGATATCATATAATATGTAAATAAAGAACATATCTAGCCATTTGGAGTTCATCAGTAGAGAATTCTTTGTTTGGCTCTATGCCCCATTTTTTAATAGGGTTATTTGGTTCTCTTGAGACTGACTTCTTGAGTTCTTTGTATACCTTGGATATTAGACCTCTATCAGATATAGGGTTGGTAAAGATCTTTTCCCAATTTGTTGTTTGCCATTTTGTCCTATTGACATTTCATTCCTTCTTAAAAAGGGGAATCAAATACCCACAGAAGGAGTGGCAGAGATTAACTATGGAGCAGAGACTGAAGGAAGGACAAGCATATAGCTATCTCCTGAGAGGCTCTGACAATACCTGACTAATACAGATGTAGAGGTTCACAGCCATTCATTGAACTGAGTACACGGTCCCCAATGAAGGAGTTAGAGAAAGGTTCTATGGAGCTGAAGGGTTTGCAGTCCCTTAGGATGAACAACAATTACTAACTAGTACCCTCAGAGCTCCCAGGGACCCAACCACCAATCAAGGACTATACAGGGTGGGACTGAATAACTCCTCAGTTCAACAGTCTTTCTATTTAAAATGGAAACATTACATTTTCCAGCCTCACAAATAATATCGAGACAAAAGCAGAGATTGCATGGTATAGAGAAGAGAGAAAATATGTATGAAAGCATATATGTGAATATATGAACAGGCAATAAGCAAAACCAACAAATAATAGAATAGTCTTAGGTCTATTTCTAGACCCTGGTATAATTAAAGATTTTTAATGACTACATTAGAATTTAAAGGTGTATTGCAATACACTGTACTAATATATAAATCTTCCCATAAACAATATTTTCTTTTGTTTTTCTTTAGAAATGCATATTTGGTATCAGTCTGGAAATATGATTTCAGAAAACAAGCTGACAAAAGGAAAAGCACAAACAATTGAAGTGGAAATTTCTGGGGTTTTTTTTTTGTTTGTTTGTTTGTTTTGTTTTTGTTTTTGTTTTTGTTTTCTGAAACTCAGTTATGTTATATGATGATTTGCTGGGGCAGACAGGTGAGCAGATTTTTGCTGAAGCAGACACATGAGATAGAAGAAATGACACTTGATGTTTGAAAAAAATATAAATATGACTCCATAGACAGTGGAAGTAAGCTCCATCATTGGTATAGCTTTCTCTGCCTAGCTAATCATCTTTGAAGATGCTCTGGCTATGGTTCACCTTGTATGGCATTGCTGATCTTTGCTTCTCATGATTTTATAGAAAGTAACTCCCCAAAGCACTTCTTGTGAGAATGATATTCTGGTGGTTTCTTGCCACTTCTGCAGACTCAGGCCCATTGAGAGCTTTACAGTTTTTATTTTATTTTTTTTTCTGGATTGAACTTCCGGTGCTGATTCATGAGTGGAGATTGCCAAGTGCACTGAAATGTGTAGCTGATTCATGTTGGTGTTTTGCTAGTGAATTGGACCACTGAATGGTCCCAAGACAGTATCTCTCACAGGTCCCCAATCCCCCTTTCCTAATAACATTTCTTTTCCACTACCTCTGGTGGGTAGTGGGCTATAAGGAGGTTAAAGCATTTAAGAACCCTTATTAAAGTAGGCTTTGAAAAACAAATACCTACACAGAAGAATCATATTGGTGTTGGGCTCCTATCTACCAGAATGAACTTTACAGCTGGGGAGAATCTCTACCATAAGGCTTCTGAGAAAACAAATAGAATATTGTGTAAACTAAGAGGAGCAAGACTTGAAGAAGCCTTTTAACTAGAAAAAAACCCATGGCATGTAATGTTTTTGGAAATCAGATGAAATATAATGAGGTATTTTTAGTTATAGAGAAAAGTGAAGCTTCTGATTGGATATGAATGTGAAGTTTCATATGCAAGCAGCATTGTGGTTAAGCTTCTGTTTCTGATTTTAACAAGCAAAAACTCCTCATGAATCCGGGATTATTTCTAACCAAAAGAAAAACCTTTAAAAAGATTTTTGCTGAATTTATTTCAAGGCATATAAAGCTTGAGAGTAACAAGAATCCTACCTGCCTGAAAAAAAAAAATACTGCTTAACTGTCAGAGATCTCTAAAATGATGTTCAGAAAGTGTCCCCACGAAAGTTGATTCTGTAGCATTCCTTCCTTATAGATGCCATTTTAAGCAACTCTTCTATCCTCTTGAAATAGAAATATGAATTTTAAGGCCTATCACTAAAAGTCCTTGAGAGCATGAGAAAAATATATTTCTCCATACCTCTTTCTAAATCTACTAATATTTTGTATCATGACCAAAGACTTTTGAATGAGATTATTTAGGTATCACTTATTTGAAAGTCAAGACAGATAATGTGTTTTCTGTAATTAAGAATATCTTAAATATTATGATAATAGTGACTTAAAACAAAATAGTGAAGATATTGCATGAACCCTAACAAATTACTTCTAGGATTGGAAAACTCAGACATGTAACTGATTTACTATAAAAAACATAATCTTTTCAGTCCCCCATTCTATAAGTGTGATGCTTTCTCAGTATACTTCATTGAATTTTCATAAGTGAAATATCATCAGGATATAAAAATCAAGTGAGATTTATTTAGTTCTAAATAATCTTTGCCATTCATCCTGCTTTCTGAGATCAAGATCCAAAGTTTGATTTAAAAATCAAACAGAGTTTGGAATACTTCATTTAAAATATTTTCAACAGCAGGTTACTAAAATTCTATGGTATCTGCTCAGTGAGATAAAGCAATATTATGGAACGTTTGCTTTGAAAAGACTAAGCACTGAAGTGGGTGGTTTTCTTTCTTCTTCCCAGGATAATTCAATCACCTCGTTTATGTGATAGAACAATGCAGACAGGAGTTACACAGAAAAGGATAAGAAAGCAGTCAGGGTGATGACTAAATAGCTCCAGGGATTATCTTGTTAGTTTCTCTACTGTCTAAATTTAGGAAAATCCATTATTTTGTTTTAAAGGGCAAATCGTTCTTATGATTTCATAATGCTCTTGTCTTTGCAGTGAGTCAGCATTTGTCATGACAGAACATTAAACATTATGTTTCAGAAGAAAAAATATCCACTGTAATAATTGTAGAATTGAACCAAACTAAGTAAGGAACATCATCTTTGTCAACAGGTCCCAACTATTTACAAGTAATATGCATACATATAAATATACTACCTGTGTTCTAGAGATATGAGAAAGATCCATCGTAGTTCAAGGCATGGGAACTCTTCTCAATATCCACCTGAATGAGCCTAGAATTAAGTATCCATTTGTTGAGACAAGCTTACTTAAATTCCACATTGGGGATTGATAAATATCCTCATGGTATAGATACATAAAATTTGGAATCAAGCTGAAACAATTAAGTTTATTTTCCACATAGAGCTTTCAATGCCTATTTTAGATAAGTCATTGGGATTACAAACTAGGTATGGGGGGTACACACTAGGATTCACACCAATCAAGAGGGTAAAGGAGAATGACCAAAATTTCAAGGCTTTTCTGGACTTTGAAGCAAGGCCATATCTTTAGAAATTAAATGTCCAACAAAACACAGGATAAGCAGCAACAGTAACTAGAATTCTCTGCAGATAACTCTCTCCTGGGTCCCCTATATTTAACTCAGGGCCTTTGTTATATGTTTGTGATTCAAATTCCAACAATCTATAAATTATAAATGATTAAAATAAATTTAATATAAAAAGATATTTGAAATATAGAATTTCTACATTTTTCAGAAGTATATTTAACTTTCAATGTGTTTAATACTATGAAAATGGCTACATTAGTAAAGTATTTATCAAGAAATATACTCAGAAGGCATGATTTAATTTGAGTGTCAACTTTTGTCATTACATCATCATTTCTGTCTGTCAATCTATATCCAGTTAACCACTGCATGTTTTCTTCTGGGATTTGCCTTTGCAAGTTCAGCAATATTGATACTTTGAATAGGAAATATATTGGATGAGAGTTTTAGCTAGGAGTAACTAACATAAATGTGCTGTAATCCTTATCTGCAACTCTCCTAACAGTTAAGATTTTCTGACTTTTTTTTCCTGCTAACATTCAATTATAACCTTTGTCTCAGTTTTAAGTTAAACATAGCTCTTTATTGATACTGCTAATTGTGGATCTCTATTCATGGTATCAAATGCTAACTTCTCTACCTTCTGTCGCTGAGATCCTATACCAGGGTATAGAAAGTGAGAATCAGAATAGAGGCTGAATTTCTTCCATAGATCATCCCTTTACAGGCTACCTTCATTCAGTACAAGAACTATTACATCTTCTAAGGTGCTCTCTTTATATCATTGAAAACAGCCCTGAGTAATTGGATGTCTTGTACTTGGAAATTAATGTATCCATAGTGACATGATAATAGGGAGTTATGCCCAGGCTAGTCTTCATAAGTCCATTGACCTATTAATCAGTTGATGTCTATAATTGTAATCCCATGGTTTTTAAAGCTGAGTAATAGGAGTCCAGCTTTAAAGGAAAGGATAAAATAGGCCGACTTTCTAAAATATGTTTTACTTTAGTGAAATTTGGCAAATAATTTAAACCAAACTTATTTAGCTTCTGTACTCTTCCTGATTGTTTTGTTTCCTAATCCTTTTGCACAGGTTTCTAAATTACATAACTGGAGCTGGGGACATGGTTCAGTCTGCAAAATTCATAGTGTAAAGCAGGAATACTTGAGCGCAGATCAACTGGATCCAAGAAAACCTTCCCATCCAATGACATGTGCTCATAACTCAAGCACTAGGAGAAAATGCAGGAGATAGGAAGTATACTAAGCTCATTAGCCAGGAAGCCTACCCAAATTAACAGGCTTCTGATTAACTAGGAAACTTCATCTCAAAACATAAAGGTCATGGGCATTGAGGAATGCCAGCCAATGTATGTCTCTGCTGTTAGAACACAAACGCATGTACACCTACATTAGTAAGTGCATGAGTCACATATTCAGAGCTTCACACACGAAACTGATTTCATGGTTGTTTATTACATATTAAGACCATTTTCCTTGAGAAATGTTGAATTAGATATAGTTCAGGTAGAAGGTAAAGTGCTGAAATACATAGTTACTAACTATGTAGTTTACAAAAGTAATAAGTATGTATTTATTACTGATTCTTTCGTCATCATTTTCTTTTAGAGGTAATTTCTGTAATCTTTGGTTACATTTCCTTATTTTTTATAAGAAAGAAAATATTAAGTTTGTTAAAAAAAAAACATGCCAATATTTCAGGTATTCCAATGCTACATGGTGATGGAGACATGTTTCATGACTTCAGAAAAACCCTAAGTTTGGGGAAAATTTGACAGAAATAACTGTCGCAGTAGGTGAAGTTACTTGGCTTCTCGTGTTGCACCCTGAAAGTCAGTGTAAAAAACATAAGTAGCTGTGCATATATTTTCACCTCCCAAAGGGATGCTAGTTTTCTGTAAGTAATTCTGTTCTGTTCAGTCATGTATTTACTTCTATGCTAATAGTTCTAAAAATGTACCAACGAGATTAATTTAATGAAAAATAAGTAAAGTGGGTATTCCATGACATGGTAGCTGTTTTCATAAAGCATAGTTCTGGGAATTATTGTGGTGAAGATGTATTTTTTCATTTTTCTTAGAACTTCTTGTGATTGGGTCAAGAAAATACTGAATCTAGTATTACAGTTTCACCACAGCACCTCAGTAAATTGATAATATTTCTTTTTCTACAATATTTGACAGATGATAATTGTAATAAAATTAGTTATTTTTCTCTCAAAAATTCAAAGACACGTTTAACTCAGCCATTTTATTGCTGTTAAGGAAAGAAACACCATTTGTGTTGTCAAGTTTATTTTCTCATTAGAAAATGATGTGCATGATGAAGACTATGAGGCTGCCTGAATCCTCCTTCCACAATTCTCAAATGTTCTGTCAGTTCATTCATTTTCCATGTTTCTTTCCTTTATTTCATGTACTCATTACTACCCTCCTACTCCTTTGTTGCCCCTTCTTTTATGAGATACATTCATCAGGACAATATATCATATTTTCTGCATTCTCATAAAAGCAAGGGCAGCATGAGATGAACTACTTTTGCAGACCTGAAGGCTATAACACAAACTACTGTTATTGTGCCATTACTGTGATTTGGTCCATAATGATAAGCCACAGTCTGTAAATGGAATATTAGTCCCAGATGCACCAGGTCCTGCCGTACAAGCTCCAGACTGAAGAACCCACTACTATTCTACTATTGTTATGAGCCATTTAATCTGGTTATATAAAATAACAGAAATGTGGAGCTGGTGGGCATCTCAAATCTAGGACATATCTTTATCTTCAGGTGATAAAGATTGTCATATAGAGGGAAAGCTGGTAGGTGGAAGGGCAAGCTCTGAATGATACAAGACTGTCTCAGTTTATTAAGTCTAGTGTTACATGTTACATATGTAATAAAATTACTAAACTTTTTAAGCTTATACCTATTAACAGTATGTGCCAACTGCTAACGTTCTGGGGTAGATAAGTTAGTTTTTATACTCACACATCCTTCAACATCAGTAAAATGGTCTTAATTTTGCAGGATAATGGATTTGTGATGAATTTTAGCAGGTGCTGTCCAATGATAACATATAATACTCATCAATTGGGTTCAACCTCTCCTCTCTGCCAGCCACCATAATGTTCTCTTACCATTAATATTCTGTTATTCATATATGCAAAGAATTATGATATCTACTTAATAGAGGAGTAAATTCTGTTTTGGAGAATGAAAATATTTTGAACAGCTAAGAGGCAGAACAATACATAAAGCAAACTATGTCATATTGCAGTCTTTTGTTGTTCTTTTCTGTTCCTCCTCACTGTTCATACAGCTCTACCAAGATTATAAATATTATTTGATCTCCATTATTCTTGTAATATAATATATATTAAAGTGTGAATATTTGAATTTTATATTTCTATTACTTAATGTATATTTTAAGTCTGAAACTATAATAGGAATGCTGAACAGCTGCAAGGAGATCTCTGCAGTGAAATCTGTCCATTTTATCTCTCAGAACCATACATTCCACCTACAATATATATTTTCCTATGTTTCTTCAATACAATTCTGTGTTTTGACAGTGTACTACCAAGCAGCTAGTCAATTAATGTCTATGTAATAAAATATAACTGACATTTTAACTGAAGACTTCAGTTTTTATTTATTTTTTTCTGAAACTCAAGTGAGTTGAGCTATGTCTGTCATAAAGTCTGTGCACTACTGTTAAAAGTAGTGGTTCAAAATTCACGGGTAGCAACTTCTTTGGTAGTCACATTTCAAATATCATGAATATTGGATGTTTATATTCTGATACAGAAGAGTAGCAAAATTACAGTTATGAAGGAGCAATGAAATAATTTTATGGTTGGTGGTCACCACAATAGGAGGAACTGTATTAAAGACACACTAGGAAGGTTGATAGTCATTGTCATGGAACATCTAGTTAATATTCTTGCACTTTTCTGCACTTATCATTTATGTCACCTAATTGTCCTTCCTGTCTCTTATGGGCTCATCCCAGAAATCAGAAGGAAGTAGAGTAAGTACAAACAATCCTTGAGATAGACCATTACTTTCCTGTTTAATTGCTGATGATTCCAACTCTAATTAGCTCTAAGATGCTCATTGCATCTTATTCACAGAAGATCCAGGGTCCAGATCCATGTGATGTGAGTCAACTCATACTTAAAGAAATGAGGCTCATGCAGATATCAGATCATCTGAAGTTATGCTAAAAACAAATGTTTGCCAACCTTATTTATTCAAATACAAATCGATTGTCAAGATAACTGTAGCACTCAACTGAGGAAGCATTTGCTTTCAGCTAATCTATTGTTAACCTCTGAAAAGTGCAAAACCATCCAACTGATGCAGAGGCTGCTGTGCAAGACAGAAAAGCAATTAGGAAGCTGAGTATTAGCAAGTATCACTCAGAAATAAATATTTACTGTCCTCCTTACAGATGTGAGAAGTCCTGTTTCTACATATAGTTCTAATTGGATATAAACTGCTTCCTAAGTATTCTAGTAAATCTTGGATTCTCTTCTAACAGACGGCAGCATCACATTAGCTTGCTAAACTTTAACAATCATTAAACACATCAAAGTGCAGTCATTATCTAAAATTAACCAAGAGTATTTGGTGAGCTGTTTCTTTTGGGGGTCCCTTGCAAAATATTAAGTGATTCAATGCATTATTTAAGAAACACTTCTGAAAGGTGGATTCTTTGGATTCACAGCTGCATGACTCCATTTGCTCTGATTTCATTGTTTTCCCTCTCATTATTGAACAACTCTAAGTTAACTTCTATTAAATGTTTTCCTTGATTTTTCTTTAAATCAAGTAAATAAGCTGAGACTGATAAAAACTCAGCAACAAGGAATGACTGTGTATAACTTCTATTAAATGTTTTCCTTGATTTTTCTTTAAATCAAGTAAATAAGATGAGACTGATAAAACTCAGCAACAAGGAATGACTGTGTATAACTTCATTTGTTTGTAGCTGTACAATGTTTATATTCCATTCCTTGAAAAGAGCCAATCTTATTAATTAATGCTTCTTTCCTAATTTCTTCCAGGTGGTTTGAATATGCTTGGCTCAGAAAATAGCATTATTAGGAGGTGTGGTCTTGTTGAGGTAGGTGTGTCCTTGTCAGAGGAAGTGTGCTATTTTGGGCATGGTCTTTAAGATTCTCCTCCTGGCTGCTTGAGCAATGTCTTCTGGTTCCCTTCAGAACGAGATGTAGAAGTCTCGGCTCCATCTCCAGTGCCATGACTGTCTAGTTACTGTCATGCTTCCTACCTTGATGATAATAAACTGAACTTCTGAACCTGTAAGCCAGACCCCATTAAATGTTGTCCTTTATAAGAGTTGCCTAGGTCATGGTGTCTGTTCACAGCAGTAAAATCATAACTACAAGAGTATTATAAAAGTAGCCAGAGGAATAAAACTCTATTTAAAAAGCCTGCTTGGGAAACACATTTGATATATTGAGATCAACACTGCCTCTTCTATGCATGCCCAAGCTGAGTTGCTAGGGTGTAGCCTCCCTTGCTTCTTAGACTAGATACACATATGATCTGTAAAGATTTCAGTACAAAGAAGATAGGTATTACCACTAATATTTAGGCCTAATAGAATAACTTTGTCAAATTACAGCACAGGGTTTACAATAAGTGGTTCCTCACCCCAGAGATATTACATAGTAATTATTCTCTACTAAACATAACCATTTGTAAAATTTACCATACTTTCAGTTTTGCCTGTAAAAACTAAACAAAACTAACCTGTTAGAAAATGCTTACTAATTTCTTTCCACATGCAGGCTTTATCTATTTGGAATATTGTTATATTATAGACTTTTATACTTTTATTTCTTTATTACTAGCTCCTTTTAAATATAATATAGATAATATAGATGTCAACAGAACATTTTATAATGATTTGGTTTTTACAGACTGTCTTCTACAAATTCACCTTTATTTTCAAAGTAATGATTTTTTTTGAAGAATATAATACAAGTAGTTTCTATCCTACTAAGGTAAAAGACATTTAAATGGTTTCTCAAAATATTTATTGCATGGTTTTCAGCAATGTAATCTAATAATGATTCACTGACCAGGCTGAGTGACATAGGATAAGAAGCAAATGCTGTACATTATTTAGTTTATTAACAAAACAAAATGAAATAATAGATGATTTAAAAGAGAATTCACAAATACAAAGGAAAGAAATTTTCAGATGTAGAGTCTAGAACTCAAAGAACCAGAGCAGTAATGAATATTTAAACTTGCTATACCTTTTCAATAATTCAGTAAAGAATATAAGATGCTCTAAGAATAGTAAAAATAATGCATACAAATAAATGGTTCAAATATAACACATGCTAGAATGTACTGTTCTACAGCAATGAATATATTATGGTAAGAAAAAGAATAAATAACTGAATAATATAGACCATGTTAGCATAAATATACACTTTATTTTTATTTTTATTTTTTAGAATAGCACAATTATGTCAATTGCTCCCATCCTTTACTTCCTCCAAACCTTTCCATATATCCTTCCTGCTCTATTTCAAATCATGGCCTCTTTATTCACTTATGGTTTTTCACAGTTATACATGCATATATGTAAATGTATATCTACAAGTATCTATATTCTTAAATACACTATTAATCAGAACAATAATATTCCCACAATCATAAACTAATTGTCATGGATTTAAATTATACCTCTACAATGCAACTATGATAAGCCAGCTAAGGAGAGAATCAAAGAGAGGGAGGCAAATCTTGCAAAGTTACTGAAAACTAGCATGCCAACAATTCCTACTTCATTTGAAAAATACTGACACACTTACTGTGGTACAAGCCCAAAGTAAGAACAGTTTTTAGACATTGGATTTCATTGAAATAAGGCTGTACTTCAATGACCCTCACATCACCAAAGGATTTTACCTCCATCATAGCTAAGCTGAGAGTTAATAGTTCTGCTGCACCAAGAAATGAATTGTAGGCTCGATTTTTTTTTAGCAGACTTCCTGCTATGGTCAAAGCTATTTGACTTGAGTGAGTAACTTTATTCTCAGCCCACAGAGAACAAATTACATTCATTTCAGAAATGGTGTAGATATTAAGATGGTCTATCCATAAAGTCATTCACCAACTGATTGAATGAACAATGGTTCTGCTTGGAGGGTGGCACGGACATTGGGTGAGGGTAAGAATTTGGTTCATTAGCTATGATAATTTGGAAAATTATTCATCTCAAAGAAAGAGTAACTTATAAAGTCCTCTTCTTCAAACTTGATACAAGAGTTACAAACATCAGGCAAATAATTCAGTCTCACTCTTTGTTGTTCTCTTCCAAGCCCCTTCCCAATTTAATTGTCTATGTTTCTTTTGGGTATATAAATACTTTTGAAATATATAAGCTGTTCTGAAAACCATAGTATAGTGTAAAGACATGAAATAAACAATACTACTAATAGAGAGGCTGAGATAGGAGAAGCGATATTTTAGAACCCTTATGTTGTACACAGCAAGACACTGTCACAAACAAACAAGCTGAAAGTGCATATAGATTGTACAATGTTGGACCTATTTCTCCAATTACCAAATTAGAGAGACTATTGGATGACAATCAAGAAATTTCTAATTCCTCATATTATTGGATTTCAATTGATTAGGATATGTTAGTAATATTAATTTTCATATTAATATATTAATAAAAAGTAATTGTCACATTTCTGTTGTTTTTGTTGTAAGAGGTGGAATTAGGTTTGTGTGGATTTGTTGAAAGATTACCTTCTTGCTTTTTCTGGGGTGTAGTTTTGCTCCTTATGTTGATGTTTTCCATCTATTATCCTTTGTAGGGCTGGATTTTTGGAAAAATATTGTGCAAATTTTGTTTAGTCATGGAATATCTTGTTTTCTCCATCTATGGTAATTGAGAGTTTTGATGGATATAGTAGCCAAGATTTTAAACTCTACTAAATACAAAACAAACAAAAAGACTTTATATATTTATGTTCATTTAGGAAAATACCAGTAGTGATGTATTATTTTGAAGTATACAGTTAATATGTTTGGAGTTATTTAAAATTTATATTGAGAACAATGTATTTTCACTATTGCTGTAGATGAGCTTCTACATAAGACTGTTAAATTTATTGTTGTTTTATATCAAACAACTTTTATAATACTTATTTATATTATAATATTTTATAAATTTTAAGTAATATGACAAAATAGATATTGTAGGTATTGAAGGGCAGGTTCTCTGGGAGGAGTGGGGATACAAAAGGGAAACAAGAATGTGATTTAATTCTATTTACTTAAAATATGTTTTTAAATGTTAACAAATTCAGATAAATTGAAATCATGTAACTTTTCTCATCATAATCCAATAAAAGTTTAAAAAAAAGAAAAAGAAAAATACTGACACACTCAAATTACAAGTTGAAAGTAAAGAGAGCTTCAACAAACTAAAAAAAAAAAAGCACTTACTTATGCCTCCTATAGTAGGCAATTCAATGAGAAATATAAGAAGTAAGGGCAATGATTAAAATATGATTTAAGGAATATAAAAATGGGTGTGTAAGTTAAATTGTCATCTATATATGATACTATACTAAATAATTAGAAAAGTTCACTTGTCCAAGGAGTTGCAGATCTGGACCAGAGAGATGGCTCAGCACTAAGAATACTTGCTGCTCTTGCAGAGGACCTGGCTCAGTTTCCAGCACTGACATGGGTGCTCATAATCACTTTTGACTGCCGTTTCAGGAGCTCTAACCCACGTTTCTGGTCTGTGATGCATCCTGTACATCCTGTGGTGCAGATAAACTCATGTAGGGACATAAATAATTTATGAATTCAAGAAGTGAATCATTTTAAATAGCTTGTAATCTGCTATTTGTAGGTATAAATTTGCCCTCCTCCAATTCCAAGATTGATTAAACATATTAGTGAAAATTTTGTCTTTAAGCAAGTTGAGTTGAAGACTCTTTTTGTTAAAGGAGGTTTGACTATGCTGCCTTTAATATATATTAGTTGTGTTCTTAAAATCCGCCAACTTTTATGAGGTACAGCTCTGATTGTGATTGTTTCAGGCAGGCTAAAGCTAAACAGCTGGGATGCTTATTCAGTTTTATCTACCAGGACATAGACTCCAAAACAGGAAGACTGAAAATCAGTTGTGGTTTCTTCCAATTCTAGACATGCCCTGAAATTTCAAACACATAGCTGTAGTTACTGTGTTATTAAGATAGAGAACCCCACTGGGCGGTGGTGGCGCACACCTTTAATCCCAGCACTTGGGAGGCAGAGGCAGGCAGATTTCTGAGTTTGAGGCCAGAGGCCAACCTGGTCTACAGAGTGAGTTCCAGGATAGCCAGGGCTACGTAGAGAAACCTTGTCTCAAAAAAACAAAACAAAACAAAACAAAACAAAACAAAATAAAACAAAAAAAACCCAAAAAACAAACAACAACAACAACAACAACAACAACAACAACAACGACAACAACAAAAAACGCCAGTTGAACCAGCACCATCGCAATACCCACAGGAGGAGTTACAGAGATTAACTATGGAGCAGAGACTGAAGGAAGGACAAGCCAGCCTAAATATAGCTATCTCCTAAGAGGCTCTGACAATACCTGACTAATACAGATGTAGAGGCTCACAGCCATTCATTGAACTGAGTACACGGTACCCAATGAAGGAGTTAGAGAAAGGACCTATGGAGCTGAAGGGTTTGCAGCCCCTTAGGACGAACAACAATATGAACTAACTAGTACCCTCAGAGCTCCCAGGGACCTAACCACCAATCAAGGACTATACATGGTGGGACTGAATGTTTTGGCAGCATGTGTATAGTAGAGGATTGCAAATTTGATTATCAATAGGAGGAGAGGACCTCAGCCTTGTGAAGGTTTTGTGCCCCAGTGTAGGGGAATGCCAGAGCCAATAAGTGGGAGAGGGTGGGGTGGCAGGCATGGGGAGGGGGGAGGCAACAGGGGTTTGTTCTTGTTGTTTTTGTTTGTTTGTTTTTGGAGGGGAACCGGGGAAAGGGAAAATTTACATGTAAATAAAGAAAATATCTAATAAAAAATACAAAAGAAATGTATTTTAATGGCAAAAGGAAAGAGTAAAACATAAAATTAATTGGATGTTTGACAAATACACACAAATATTTTAAAAAGAAAAAGAGAGAACACCATGACTTACACATGTTTTCACACTTATTTTAATTTGCATGCAAATGGCTACATTGAGGACTTTCAATGAATACTTAAACATCAATAAATTTGTAGTAGCTTCAATATTGAAATATAGCTTAATTCAGAAAATATGTGTATCTTGACAAAGGGAAGTACTTGAAGACATAAAACCTTATTTTATCTTTTTACATGATCAATAAGAAGTGTAAGGCTTACTCATTGTTGAGCTGGAATGTTTGTGAGGTATAAGGATTTGGTTTTTAATTGAAAACGACAAGGAAGAGAATTGTAGCACCGCGATGTTATTTTTCCCATAACTATTTTATTTACACTAAAACTGTGAACATCAGTGAGACAACAAGGAAGGCCACAGCAATGTATAGGCACCTGAGAGCTAAGCAAATTTCTTTCTTCTCTGAGTCACTTTCTGCCTTGAGGGTTATAGATCTGTGGGATGGATGGGCTCCTCCCCACTTCAATGTGATGGTCGCTTGTCTCCCTTTTCTATTACTCCTTCTGACACATGGCTTCTTTCCCTCTTAGCTCTGCTTCTTGGTCACCTAGCTCTAGTATCTTCAGTCTGACTATGCTTACAAGATCCCCTCTCAGAAATGCCAAGGGATATGCATGGATGGCGAAATAGCATGCAGATTTCCAAGTTAGTCAAACAACTTGGGCAAAAAAATGCATGTACATTCTTGTGTTTTAATAGGTTATTAATCACCCTACTGGAAATCAGGTCCATTCCTTCGTCTATGACAGGTGGAGCTGACTTTTGATACAAGGTTGACTGCTACTCATGACACAAGGTAGAATCCCTAATTACAGGCTGCAGAAGCTGAGGTCCTGTCAGCAAGTGTGTAATGATGCCTTCCCACAGCAACACCATATTTTTTTTAGCTTCTGTAAAATGCAGGCAACATAAGAATCAATTTGTTTTATTCTTCCTGGGAATTTTTACAGAATTATGTTTGTATTATATACTTAATTATTAAAATGTGCTTTGGAGTACTCATTGCAGATACATCTAAGAATCATTAAGAACTACTTCTAATTGAGGTCCAGCAACAGGCCCAAAGTGGGATTCAGCTCAAGGGAGGTCCTAAGGCCTGACACTATTACTGAGGCTATGGAGAGCTCACAAAAAGGGACCTATCATGACTGCCCTCGAGAAGACCCAACAAACAGCTGAAAAAGTCAGATGCAGATACTCAACCAATGGACAGAAGCTGCTGACCCCTGTGGTTGAATTAGGGAAAGACTAAGAGAAGCTGAGGAGGAGGGCAACCCTGTTGGAGGACCAGCAGTTTCAATTAATATAGACCCTGGAAATCTCTCAGACACTGGACCACAAAACAGGCAGCATACACCCGCTGATATGAGACTCCCAATACATGTACAGCAGAGGACTTCCAGGTCTGGATTCAATCAGAGACAATGCACCTAACCCTCAAGATACTGGAGGCCTTTGGGAGTTTAGTTTGGAGGTCAGATGGGGTGAGGGGTTGGGGGGTGGACACAATGTATGGGGAGGAGGTATGGGATGTGGAACAGTTAGAAGGTAGAATGGAGGGGAGATAAAATCTGCAGTGTAAAAATATAAGTAAAAAAATGAAAATGAAAGTAAAAAAAGAACTACTAACTTATTTTCAATGGCTTTAATTTAATTTAATTCTTTTGATAGTTCCATTAAAAAAATAAGCCTCTTTAGTCGTGAAGTATTCTCATGTTCAAGGTTTGGCAGCCAAACAGAGCGAGCTCTTGGTTCTCAATTCCTGAATTCTAAAACACCTTTTCTTTCAGTTGGATACATCTTTTTAAATTGAGGAATTGTCTTATAACTGTAAGCCAAGCAGAATGTGTGTCTGGGAAGAATGCTTTGTGTTGTTGTTCATAAGCCAGAGAGATAATTTCTTCAAGGATGCTTGGAATGTGTCCCTTGCAGGAAAGCAGGTGGTAAATTTAGCTGTGGTATTTGTATTCTGTACCCATGCTCAGAAAGACAACCTAAATGTGGATTTATAAAGTAAGTAAATAAACTCAGCCCACAATTGGCTTTCAGGAGTGCCTGCTTTCTCTCAGCAGCCGCTCCTTCTGGATGATGCTTCTTTTGAATGAAAGAAATGAAGTGTGGGAGAGAAGCACACCCCACTGAGTTAACACACAGGTTCTTCACTTTGAAGCATGTGAGAAGCACTGGAGTAGACATTTACACTTTCATTTTGTCACCTGGTCTGAAAGGGAAGGTTCTTCATACAGATGACAGGAATCCATGAGCACCCGCTTCTGAGATCAGTATGAGAAATTGCTGTTGCTATCTAGGGAAAAATGCAATTGGCTTTCCCCAACAACATTAAATAGGGATTGCAGCTCGAAGGTTTCATTTCATTTCTAAAGTTAGACTCTAAAATGTATGATATGTTCTAAATTTACAACAATGCACTTTTACAGGCAAGAGTGGGCAAGTTACTTCCTTAGAATAAATCTTCTCTGTCTTCAATACAAATTTTCCTCTAAAGGGAGGTGTGCTACAGTTCACTTTGTCTATGTAAATTGGCACCAGATTCTAAGTACATCTATCAAGGTGGCCCATGCCAATTTGAAGAACATAAGAAAAAAAATTCTTCCACCCAGACATGCTGAGACAAAATAGGAAACTGGAAAGAATTGTTGAGTTCCACATCTTCAAAGCAAGGGGAAAAGTAGTTATGTTTCTGAAAATAGTTTCTTCACTTCTGTGTGAGATGTTCCATAGCACAAATGAGAAAGCCCAGAGATTAAAAGAATAGCAACAGCATGTGAATAAAGGCATGGTTTATGTGCTTAGGTACTCTGTTCCCAGTGTTTAGAAAGAATCAAATATAATAATGGCAACAGAAGTCTTTGCTCATTATGTAACATTATTTTAACATGTCTCGGAACTCTACCTGCTTCATGAACATTTGATTCAAAGAAGAAAGTAAAGATTTATTTTAAACTTTCCAGTATTCACTCGTTGACCTGCTTTCTTCTAAACTAATTTTGTAATTTGTTCTAAATAATACACAGAAAAATCTTAATCTCTACTCCAGACAGACTTCACTTTCATCCTGTTGTATAAAAATCATTAACCAATGTAAGAATAATGGATACCATAAATTCTTTAGCAACTTAGTAAAATATTCCATCTGGCTAACACCATTTTTTAAGGATTTTGTCCAGTATTTGTTATTCCATCCACTGAGCTTAGAAATATTTTCTTGAAGAAATATGTTCTTGATAAAATTTGGCTACTCCCTGAAAATATAGCTTTGAATGGCATTTGACACATTTAATTAATTTCTGTATGTTGTTGATTTCTTAAAGAAATACTGAAACATTGTAGTCATTGTGATTTTAATCTTATTATAAGAAACCAGAACTCCTTCTTTCTAATTGGTCTACTTTTCTAAGAGGAGAAAATTAATTTTTTCTCTTTTTAAAATGATAAATTAAGTCAACATGGAAAGCATTTTCAGAATATTGTGGGCTAAATGTATATTTATTTAGAGAAATTCTTATTTAAGATGAAATTATTAAATTACAAGATTTTTAAAAATGAATATTGCTTCTTACATCTTTCATTGTATTCAGTTATTCTTTGGTAGCATATATTATTTTATTTTATGAGAAATTTATACAAGCATTCAATGTGTTTTAATCAAATTGGTCCTACTTTCTTTTGCCTAAAACTCTTTCTGTATTCCTCCTTATATACAATATTTAAAATTATATAATTATTAATACATCATACATATTATATGTTACACAAATATATATGATATATTATATATATGATATCACACACACATACATATGTGAATGACACATAAAGTCTTGCTAACTTTCTCCAGGCCAATATGATGGAGGCCTTTCTTCCCTTGAGATTCTCTTCTCCAAGATAACTCTACTTTGAAGTTGACAGCAACTAACCAGTGCACTCTGGGTAGTTAGTGCATCATTACAGGCCACTTTTGCCAGAAGAAAATAAGTATCTTTAGTACTGATGTTTACATAAACCTTTTTTTGTGGAGACAAGATCATTTTTATCTCAAGTGAAGATACTATTGAGGCTTATTTGGTTTAACTGAGACATGTGAAAATACATTAAAGATATAGTTCAAATATATTCCCTACACTGTACTATCATCTCATAGTATTAAGTTCAAATTTTACAGGCCATCCAAAGAAGCCAGTAAATAAAACAAAAAAGAATTAAGGATAATTAAGTCAAAATACAACTATGAAGACTAGATTACAAGTAAATAAAAAATAAATTTTGTTCATGTAAATAGTCACTATTTTGAGTTTTAAATTCTTCAAGCATTTAGCTATGAACTAACACTATTTTCATTAAATGAAATGTATATAGTAAGTTTCCATTTCTACTAACTAGCATGTCCTGAAATAACTACTATAGATTCAGTTGCTTGCAAGTAGCCCCCAAAATTAGTAAGTTATGATTCCAGATGTGAAAAAAATCACACATAAAATGACATAAACTCTGACACTAGTTACCAGCTTTACCTTACTACTCAGATACACATGTCTGGTCTATAGGACATTTTTCATATTGTGAAGTTATAAAAAATATGAATATTCATAAGTTAACTGTCAAAATTTATTTAAATGAAATTGTTTAAAATGGAAACAGCATACCTCTGCAAAAGAAGTATCTCTCCTATATCAAGTAAAGAATACATTAATGTACTATAATTAATAATGAATCACTTAAGGAATGGCATTTAGTATGTACAATTCTCTTTAGAAGAAGCAATCCAAGAGTTACTCATTACTTATTTTGAAATGCATAAAACCTGGTTCTAGCACAAAACATTTCTGAATTTTAAAAATTCATGCATCTTTATGTGAGTGAGGTTTATTTTTCTAAAGTTAATTTTGCTCTAGAATTGCAATATAAAAACAGTTATTTTGAAACAGAAAATAAATTTAGATTTGTACAAGATTCAAAACTCATAAAAATAATACATAGTTTTTATAAGTTCTCTTAATTTTAGGATCTCTGATGTGATACTTACTATGTGGATGACTGTTTTGTTTCAGCAGTCTTAATGAAATTTCCTGACGTATCTAGCTCAGTGATTGAGTTACTGCGAAAACAAGTGCTTGTAACTGCTTCTTTGTAATAATTTTCAATTTAAGAAAGGATTAATTTAAAGAAGAATCATTGCTTTCTAAAATAAACTTTTTGTAATAGAATATACTTCTTATAAAATAGAGGTTCACTAAATGTTATAATTCTTCACACTTAGTCACTTTGGTTGTGGGGTTGTCTATTGTATGAATACTGTCCAAAGGAATATGTGGGAGATTACACTCAATTACAGATTATGTTAGTCAAAAATACCAGCATGAAATATTTACTCTAATTAATTTACTTTTATAGTTTTTTCATTTCACCATATAAAATTGATACTTTTTTATTAATTAATTTATTTTTTACATTCCATATTTTATTCCCCCCCATCCACCCGCCTACTGTTCTATTTCCCAGACCTCTTCCCCACCCACCTGTCTCCACATGGATGAACCCACCCCTCACCCCACCTGACCTTTAAACTCCCTGGGAACTCCAGTCTCTCGAGGGTTATGTACAACTTCTCTGAATGAACACATACCCAGCAGTCTTCACTGTGTGTGTTTTGGGGGCCTCATATCAGATGGTGTATGCTGACTCTTTGGTGATCGAATGTTTGATAGATCTTGGACAGTCCAGATTAATTGAGACTGCTGGTCCTCCTACAGGCTCACCCTTCTCTTCAACTTCTTTCAGCCTTTCCTAATTCAACAACAGAGGTCAGCAGCTTCTGTCCATTGGTTGGGTACAAATATCTACATCTGATTCTTTTAGCTGCTTGTTGGGTCTTCCGAAGGGCAGTCATGATAGGTCCCTTTTTGTGAGCGCTCCATAGCCTCAGTAATAGTGTCAGGTTTTGGGACCTCCCCTTCAGCTGGATCTCACTTTGGGCCTTATAGCAATATTTTATAGCTATATCTCAGTAGACTAGTTTGGGGATTTTATTAATAATATGACTTGGTGTAGTTTGGTACTCAGATCTACAGTACTTATCCAATAAGAGTGAAAGACCCTTCACTTTCCATTGGTCAGATTATGGATACATTTTTCTCCACCTTAGTTTTGTTTAATCTACTTCCTCCCTCTTCTTTCCTCCATGCCCATGTCTTCATAACTTCATAATAAAACTTTTGCTATTGTGTCCTGCCCCTTTTCATTCTTATCACTTGGACTCTACTTTACCATTTTCATGTGTATATTTGTATTGCAAAATCATAGGTAAAGGGAAGAAAAATCAAGCTACAGAAATGGAAAAACAATAATTTCTTCAGTCAGTTATGACAAGTTAATTTCTTATGTTTTGTCATGTATAATTGTGAGCCTGAGAAATGTTCTCAATATTATGTCTTGTAAACTAATAAAAAGAGCATGGATCTGAGTTTAGATTTAATGAATGAGATTTCTACTGACTTGAATCATTAACAAAGAGGAGACAAAAAGTCAAGACAACTTGTTATTTTAGAAGGAAAAAAAAAATGAAGATATTATCAGAAGATGGAAATATCTCCAGTGGTCATGGATCAGTAAGATTAACAGAGTCAGATGGCCATCCTACTAAAAGCAATCTACAGATTCAAAATTATCCCCATTAAAATTCCCACAATTCTTTACAAATCTTGAAAGGACAATTCTTAATGTCATATGCAAAAACAAAACAAAATCCAAACAAGATTGTTGAAACACTCCTAATTTAAAAACACTCCTAATTAAAACAAAACAAAACAAAAACAAACAAACAAAAAAACTACTGGAGATACCTCTATCCCTGATTTCAATTTGTACAACAGAGCTGTAATAATAAAAATAGAATGGTATTCACCAAAAACCAACATATTGATCAATGGAATTGAATTGAAGACCCAGACATAAATCCACATATCCATGAACACCTGTTTATTTTTATAAAGATGCCAGAAATACACACTGAACAAATAAAGCATCTTCAATAAGTGATACTGATCTACTGAATATATGCATGTAGAAGAACATAAATTTGTTTTTATTACCCAGTACAAAACTCAACAGCAAGTAGATCAAACACCTCAACATAAAAAATAGACACATTTAACCTGATAGAAAAGAAAGTGGTGAACAGCTTTGAGTGCATTGATACAAGAGACAAAATACCAGTAGTACAGGCACTAATACTGACTACTAATAAATGGGATTCCATGAAATTGACAACATTCTTTAAGGCAGAGGACACTGTCAATTAAACAAAGAGATTGCCAGGAGAATGCGGAAAGGTATTTACCATTCTACATCTGAGAGAGGTCTAATATGCAAACTATGTAAAGACTTCAAGAAATTATATATCAAAAAACAAATGATTAAATGATAATGTACAGTTCTCAACAGAAAATTCTCAATAGAGAAGTATCCAACATCTAGGAAACACAGAAGTGTTCAATATCCTTAGGCACAAGGGAAACACAAATCAAAACTAAGTTGAGATTTCATCTTACACATTTCAGAATGGCTAAGGTGAACATAAAAAGTGACAGTTCTTGCTGGCAACTTTGTGGAGCAAAGGGAAACTCCTCCACTGCTGACAGAAGTATGAACTTTCACAGCCAGTGTGGATGACAGAGGGCCAGTTTCTCAGAAAATTAGGAATTGTTCTATCTCAAGATCCAGCTACACTAGTCTTGGGCATATATTCATAGGACCCTCCATCTTACCATAAGGACACTTGCTCAGCTATGTTCACTGAAGATTTATTCATAATAGCTAGCCATTGAAAAACAACCTGATGTTCTTAAATTGAATAATAGATAAAAGAAGATGTGGTACTTTTACACAGTGGAGTATTACAGCAGTGCTAAAAATCTCAAAAATATGATATAGTTCAATTTGTAGGCAAATGGATGGAACCAGATAAAAGCATCCTGAGTGAAGTAATTCATACTCAGAAATACAAATGTGATATGTATTTGCTTGTAAGTGGATATTAGCAATTAATTAAAAGATAGTACAGCTAAACCACAGAAAAAACAGAAAAGCTCTTGTTTACATCCCTAGGAAGGTGAAATAAAAGAAATTTTATAGGTCGACTATGTGCATGTAGTAACAGAAAAATGATCAAGTAGTGGAGGAGGGAGGAGAAGAATATGAGGTGAGACAGCTGAGGTTAGGGGACATTTGCAAGGTGTGAAACTTTCCTAATGAGGACTCCTAGTATTGGATGATATGGAGTTTGAACTGATACGGAGTCTTAACTGGCAGTCTTTTGTAGCCAGGCAAGGCTTGCAAGAGTAGGACTGGGTTGGCGTTGGTTGAGTTGTTGGTGAAGGGGTTCCCTGGAGATCACTAAATAAACCAGGCTGATGCTGGGGCAGAATGTTGCACTCTGAAAACTGACAGTGGAGCCCAAATGCCAAGGACATCATCCTCTCCTCGGTAGAGTTCGCTGAAGATCGAGAGGTAGAGATGATGCCTGAATGGAAGCTTTATCTTTATGTACTAGTCTTTTTGGTGAGAGAAGGTATTCTGTAGGCTAATAAAAAGAAAAACCTGCACATCAACCCAGCCACAGACCATCCACTTACAGTTTCTTTTGCTTGAAAGATATGCTGGATGGTAGTTCAGAAACTGTAAGGAATGGAAAACTAGTGTTCCATTAAACTTGAAGCACACATCAGGAGGGGGAGCCCATGACCTGCACTGTCTGCATGGCCAAGAAACAAAACCTGGATAGCCTAGTGTCTTAGGGTAGATCCAAACAAGAATGGAAATTAAGTCAATGAAATGTTTGTTAATGACATTCTGTTATGCTCATAGATCAGTGTCCTTGCTCAGTCATCATCAGAGTGGCTTCCTCAGATAGCACAGGAGCAGGGGTAGAAATCCACAGCCAGATATTATGGAGAAAGGGAGTCTAAGCTGAAGGTCTCCATCATGTTTCTCCCCTCAAAGACTGGAAAGGTCCATGGAAGAGGGGGAGGAAAGACTGTAGTAGGAATCAGAGGGTATGGGGTACATCAGGAAAACAGCTCACCAGATTAACTAAGCAGTGCTCACATTGGGCTCCCAGAGACTGAAGCAGCAACCATGGGGCCTCCATTTTTCTGTTCCAGGTCCTATGCATATATGTATGGATTTTAGCTTAATATTCTTATAAGACTCGGAGCAGTGGGCATGAGTCTGTCTTTGACTCTTTTTGCCTGCTCCTCGGACTCTTTTCCTTTTGTTTGGTTGCCTTGTTAAGCTTTTGAGGGCTTTTGCCTTGTTGTATTGTATATTGTTTTGTCCTTTTGGCTTTTGCTGTCCATTGGGTGCTTGTTCTTTTCTGAAGAGGAAGGGGCATGGATCTGAGGAAGAGGGAAGTTGTGGGTGAGCTGGGAGAAGAAGAGGTAGGGAAAAATGTGGTGAGGCTCTATTATATGAGTGAACAATCTATTTTCAGTAAAAAGCCAAAAATGCTTAAGTATCCAATATTTCTTCAAACTTGTTGAAATACACATTGAATGACTAAATCAGTTCCTTCTGCAATGAAATGATGGCTTAGTGCATCTCACTATTGAAAATGAAGGAGTGATTTGTGCTCTGTATTTCTTCTTGAAATGTGTTCCTTGTATATTCTTAACATTTTGTACATTATTATTTGATAACAGTCTCCTCTCCTCAAGGTTCTCCATCTCCTTTCAAACTTCCTAACCACTTCATGTTGTCTGTGCCTCTCTCTCGCGCTTTTCTTTCTTTTTTTTCCTACACAATGAAATTTTATTAGGCTACCAAAAACTAAGACATATCATGAATTTTGCAAGCAAATGGATGGAACTTGAGAATATCATCCTGAGTGTGGTAAGCCAGACTCAAAAGGATATTTATGGTACATATTCACTTAAAAGTGGATATTACCCCACCTAGGGATCTATCCCATCTGCTGATACAAAACCCAGACACTATTGCTGATGCCAAGAAGTGCTTACTGACAGTTGCTTTTCTTTTTCTTTGTGTTTCTCATCTTATAACTCTCTGTTTCTTTGCCCCTCTTTCTCTCTGTCCATTTATCTCCTTCACTTCTCTTTCTCTTTATATTTCTGTCCCTCTGTGTTTATTTATTGCCTTCTCCTTTTCTCTTTCTCCCTCTCTCTTTATCTCCAATCTTCATCTCATTCTCTCTCAAATACATAAGACATGAGCATCAAAACAAAGAAACAAACACCTTAATTAGACTTTTTTTTTGTAAAAAGAAAATAGCAAAAGCTACTAACAAAACAACCAAACAAACAAACAAACAAAAACCACAGAATATGTTTTCTGTTAACCAACTACACCTTGAGTACTTCCCTGGAGTGATTTTGATATACATAGTCACACTCCATTAAAGAAAACTGTTTTTCCCATTATAGAAGGTATCTATTGCAGATAGCTTCTTGGCTAGTCCTAGCATCTTGTGTTTATTTTCCCTTTCCATTGCTCACATGTGTCTATAGTTCTTATATGCACTGATACTTTCTCTGAATTCATATATATTTCAGAATTGTGTCTATAAGTTGCTAGATTTTTCGGAATCACCCATCATCCTTGGCTTTTACAGTGTTTCTTTGGCCTCCTACTCACAAACATCTAATCCTTGAACAGAGGATTTTGATAAAGACATCCCAATTAGGTTTGAGTGTTCAAAAGTCTCAGTTTCTGCAAATTGTCCAATTCTGGTTCTGTGTTCGTTATTATTTACTGTAAGAAGGTACTTCTCTGACAAGAATTAACTGATTTTCTGCCCTATGATATAACAATATTTCATTAGTACCCACTTGTTCATAATTTTCTTTGTTAGAGTACTCATAGCAGTAATTTTTCTCTCTCTGTAGAGTACGAGCTATATTCTACCACCATGACCAACAGCTAGTACAGATGAAGCTTCTATTTGGGCACCAGCTTCATTTTGCCTCATTGATGATATAAATAATTGTGTACTAAGTAATAGGACCTTGCCATTAGATTGTGAAGAATAACCAATAGCCCTGGCAATATTATAGGTAGGGAGAGGACATAACTCCATTTTAGCCAACACCTTTAAAAATGCAACACAGATGAGGGATTGTTTCACTCTTATTTGATTATTCCATATAAATTGCTCTTTTATATTTATATATATTTTAGGAACATTCTAAAGTATTAAACTTTCCATATGACTTTTCAAAAAGGTTTTTAGTGTTAGCTATCCTCTCCCATTTCTCTCTTTACACTTTGTTTCCATCTCATTTTATTTTATCCTTGTATTCTAGTACCTCAATTATACACTATACTATATTTTTTCCTTCATTAGAACTCCTTCCTTCATATATTCTAGCTACCTAATAGCTCTGATTATTTCTCTTGAAGTGCACCTAAACTTTAAAAAGTTGGTCAACAGAATACAAATGGTGACAAGTGGTAACAAGTGGTGACCCAGATATATTTCTGCACATATACAGGCATTTAATTTTTGACAAAATCCAAACAAACCCTCTGGAGTTAAGACAACATCTTCTACAAATGGATCTATTCAAACTGAATACTTCTATGTAGTATTGCTTGTTTAAACATCTCCATTTATAACTCTTATAATATGACAAATAGTTTATATTTGAATTGTAAACATAGAATTGGTTCAAGATCTCACAGTTATAAAATAATGTTTCCTTAGATGCTTTTAAATTAATGGTTGATGTATTTATCAATTTTTTTTGAATTGTCAGCTTTATTTAAACATATTTTCATTCCTGATTTTCTTCTAACATATTATTGATTTATGTGAATTTCATGGGTTAATATTTCATGAAGCACTTACTCAATTGTATCAGAAAAAAATAGTATTTCCAATAGTAAAATAAAATCAAAAGTGTTTATCCTTCACAGTTTATTCTTCATGATTTTTTTTATTTTAGAAACAATTACATGAACACTTTATTTAAATTTTTATCTGCAAAGCAAAGTATTCAACTCAATCCATGTGGATTACCTTAGTGCTGACCTGGGAAACTTGAAGTAGCTGTTCACTGGTTATACATTAATTTACTCTGTTGATCTGTCCAAACAATACACAATTATAAGTATGATAAATCATGAAAATTCTAATGTACTTTTGCAAAGATTCTTGATTGAACCCTAGCATATTGGCAAATGACAGATCTCGCTAGTCAGCAATTGACTTCAGATATTTTGAACACAAACCAGTTTGAATATCAAACACTGTGGCAGGTAATTTAATGTTAACCAAGAATTTCTTCTAACAACTAAATTCCTTTGATTTGATTCATTGTTTAAATATATGTTTGGAGGACATGTATCAAACCAAAAAAATAAATCTATAATTCCAATTCACTTTAATTCATTTCCTAATATCATGAGTTATAAATATACCACCACTAGCAAGGCGAAAAAATGTCGACTGAGTATTTGTATATTTAATAATCATACAGCATGGTCATCAGAGAATACTTTTGTAAAGTGTTGTGCTCAAATTCTAAGACACAGAATCATAGTTAAAAGCTTCAATAAATAACAAATGTATAATATTATTTTGTAAGTTAGTGTAAAATATTCAGTATTTCAAAGCCAAAGCAAAAAACCAGAAAGTATTCACGTTTGTAACCTTCATATATATTTACAACTTAAACACTTCTTCAATATGTTCTGTGGAAATCTAACTGCTTGTCAACACGGGGAGCTTTGTGTGAAATCTCAGCAGCCACATTGCACAGGTGGTAGTGACAAATACTCCCAGCACTGTGGAATTGAAATTCTCATACTTGAACCTTACTGATTTAATATACACTGCCACATAAAAGCTTGATGAAATTGCTTACTACTCATGTACAGGCAGAAGAGCAAAAAAAAAAAAAAATAAATAAAAAAATAAAAAAAAATGAATTGCCTTTATCAGGAAAAACTGGCAAATAAAACATCTAGCCACATCTATTTGTCCTGGATCTTGCCTCTTGCCATTAATCTAGAGATGTTGCAGGGAAGGTGTTTACAGCCTATGAATTGTGCGGGATGACAAGAAATGATTTCATCCACTATGGCAAAGGAATACTTATTACAGTTCTTTTATGTGTCTGTTATTTCATATGCACTCTGACAGATTTTACTTGAGTGAAATTTTTTTACATTATGTATCATTTTGCTTGATTTTTCTAATACCTAAAAGTTTTCCACACTTAACTGACACCCTTGATTGCTCTGATAACAAGAAGGCAAAGAATGAGTGACATGGCATTAATTCATTGTTTTCTAATCCCCAGTCTTATCAGAACCCCTACATAGAGGGTGATGCTGAATACACAAACATGGAAGAGAACATAAGTGTTTCTTATGTAAATGTATGTTAGAGCTTGTACCTGGCACTCAGTTGGCACCCTTGCACTTGTAGACAACGCAATATTTTATATTATATTAAAATAGATATGCTCCAATTATAATAAATACGTGTTGGTACAACTTTTCTTTTAATTCTTTTTAATATTTACTTTTGTCCTTTTTACTAATTTCTCTAAAGCTTTGATAAGAGTGACCACCCTACCTTGGGGGCATACTTTGTTCTCCTATGTAAATCTACATTCTTTCACTATGTTCCTGTCCATATTTCTGTGCCTTTTTCAGGCTCCTAGATCAACGCATGCCAGTGACACAGGCAACTTGTCTAGCTTTAGTTCTTCTGTGGTTCACTCCTTTTCTTATTCATTGCTTTCATCTGAGCATTGGGGAAAATTAAGATCTTGCCTTTACATTATAAGTTGATTTTTCCTTTTGTATTGAACTAATTATACATTGAATTTACAATGCTTTACTTATCATATTTTGTTTTTCATTAAAAGCACCACCTATATTTAAACATTATGAGACATATAATCTTTATGAAATAAAAAATAATAATAATCTGTTAAAACTTGAAAGCAAAGACCATAGTAAAATTGTAATTAGATGATTTTCTCTCCAGTGACTTTCTAAGGTGGGACCAGCAAAGAGGCACAGACCTCATAAGTGGCAGGACAGCTGGGACAGAATCCTTTCTAACCTCCATCTACACCTAGGAGGAACTGCAGATCCACAGCCCTTTCTGCCCCTTTGTCTTAAGCGGAATGCTTGTCTCCAGGGTGTGCTCTGACCCCAGTACTCAGGAGGGACAGCTGATCTACAGCACTCTGAGCACAGGTCTTACCAGATGAGAGCTGATCTGGCACAGACTTACAGACCCACAGGAGGAATGAGCTCCAGCAAGAGACAGCAAGAACATCTAACACCAGATATCAACAGATGGTGAAAGGCAAACGCAAGAATCTTACAAACAGAAACTAAGACTACTTGGCATCATCAGAACATAATACTCCCACCACATCAAGTCTTAGATACCCAAAAACACCAGAAAAGCAAGATTTGGATCTAAAATCATATCTCATTATGGCAATAGAGGAATTTAAGAAGGACATGAATAACTCCCTTAAAGAAATATAGGAGAACACAGGTAAAAAGTTACAAGCTCTTAAAGAGGAAATGCAAAAATCTCTTAAAGAATTGCAGGAGAACACAGGTAAAAGGTTACAAGCCCTTAAAGAGGAAACACAAAAAATCCCTTAAAGAATTACAGGAAAGCACAACCAAACAGGTGAGGGAATTGAACAAAACCATTCAGGACCTAAAAATAGAAGTAGAAACAGTTAAAAAAAATCACAAAGAGAGACAACTCTAGATATAGAAATCCTAGGAAAGAAGTCAGGAATCATAGATGCAAGCATCACCAACAGAATACAAGAGATAGAAGAGAGAATCTCAGGTGCACCTGGATTCTGACCCCTCAGTATTTGAATTTTCGATGCTTTACACATCCAGGAGGTAAACTTAAGAGGCATAATTAAGAATAGGAAAAAAATTGTGCTGAGATCTTTGAGTAGCTAAAATTATGCTCATTGTATTACCAGATATATGACCTCAGCATACACCCAAAGGAGAAATGAGAAATGGGTGAGGGAGTCCTTAGAAATGAAGGAGGAGGGAGAAGGGTTAAATGACACTGAGGATTACCACATGCACATGCGCGCACGCATACACACACACACACACACACACACACACACACGAACACACATTTATATATTTAATATATGTTTAGTATATTAATATATAAAATTAATATGAAGTAATAGGATATATATATATTAATGAGTATATTTGTTTAATATATATTAATATTAATTTAACATACATTAAATGAAGAGGTGCCCCTTGGTTGACTGGATCCATAGATTATCTAACGAAAGCATATGTAGCAGTCATGAGAATCCTCATTTCAAGCCATTGATCAGGGTAACCCAAATGATTCCTAGAATAATGTAGGATACTGTTACCATTGGTTGCCTCTTATAGGTTGAAGTTAAATTACTTTTGCTGAAGTGATCATAATTTCAGTCCCAGGACTCAAAAGTTTTAGCTGGTTCTAAACTGAAAGACTCTTTTGAAGATTCTGGCTTGTATAGTACCAGAAGATCAACGAATGCAGTGGAGAGGAAAAGCAACAATTATCATACCCAGGTGTGAGGCTTATAAATTACAATAATGCCAGTATAATAGGAATTCCCTAATTACGTCATAGTGGCATGCTTATCTTGGTGTTAACCAACAGCCTTCTAATTCATTGGTTCTCAACCTTTCTAATTCTGCAGCCCTTTAATACAGTTCCTTATATTGTGACGAAGTCCCACCATAACATTTTATTCATACTTCGTAATTTTGAGTTTGCCACTGTTGTGGATTATAATGTAAATATATTATATACAGTATCTATTTCATGAAAGGCTAGGTTAAACCACCAAGGGGGCTTTCACCAATGGTTGAAAGCAAGGTTTAACTGACATAAGGCCCATTAACAAGAGAAAATTATTTCCTGTACTAGAAAAGGAGCCACTGTCTGGAATTCCTAAGGTTATGGATTTTAGAGGAGAACCTACTTCTAACACTACTCTAGTTAGCATTAATGTTAACAGCACTATAAAATTTATATCTACAGATAAGCACTGTTTATACCCCTCTCAAAGAATCAACTCTCAGCACCTGAAAGAAACCACAGAGAACTCTAAAAGGCAAAGGATCCTGTTGCCCAACAGATAAATCTGTAACACCTACAGCTTAATGAATATCCTAAAAGATGGGTCAGGAAAATTTTAAGATTTGGAAAACTAGGAAGTCTTGTGAGATATTTTCTCAATAAATGACAAGCAAGATACACCTCGATACTTCAATAACATGTCTGTCAGAGAATGCTCAAGTAATGACAACATGTTACCATGGAAAGAGGAAATCTCAGTGGCTCCCACATGCAAATTACTATAGGTCGCTAATGCAGGAGTAGAGTGAGGTGGGCAAAAAGTGGCTAGGGAAAGAAATGAAAATAGAATGGTGCAATTTTACTCTAAGAAAATAAAATAGCAAGGGTAGAGATGGCAAGATGGATAAAGAAAATTGCCACTAAGTCTGATGAACTAACCTAGATCTTGGTAACTCATGTAGTAGAGAAATGACTCCAACACATTTCTCCTGACCTCTGCTATGTATTGTCCACACATTTCTAATATTGTATTTATATTACTCATTGCAATTAAATGTTTTTTAGAATTATCATTATTTTCCTTAAAGATTTCATTCTGCACTATGAATTATATAAATAGGAGTGGAGATAATACATGAAAGGTGATATGAAGACGAATAAGACAATTAAGTAAACAAACAAACAAGAAAATAAATACATAGCTAAAAGTATAGGTGATTAGCAGTATAAATAAAATAAAAATGTTTAATAAATTTGTGGAATCTCTGATTTCATTCATGCAGTGTGATACATTAGAAACATACATAGTCCCTGCTGTCATTCCAACTAGTTAATCATTTCTCTCCTTTACCTAGTTTGGTGGCTAGTGTAAGAATTTTATCTACTTATTTTCATTCTCAAACTAATCATGAATTGAGACCGGCATTTCTCTGTAATACATATAACTTACTTAAGCCATTTGTTCATTATAAGTATGTGTTCATTATAAGTATGTGGTTAGTGGCTAATTAATTTAGCCCAGCTGTAAATTAAGAAAAAAATTGTTCATTAATGATGAATATTGTATATTTCACTATCCTAGATGTGAATATATGTTCATATTAAACATATGCATCATTTATCTGCTCTCAAGAAAACAAAGGGTAAACCTCCATGTTAGATACCATTCTGGCATGGCTTTTATCATTTTGTGTTTAGTTTGTTATATCTCCTTACTAGGACCCAACTTTCCATAAATATATTGTGAGTTTTAACCATGACTATATTCTCCCTGTAATAACAAGTTTTGATTGTTCCCTTTATCTGGATTGACTATATAAAGACTTTCTGCATTGCACAAAGTCTCCAGCAAGTTTATACTTCATTTAACTATAAATTTTTACTAAGATAAATTAAAAAAAAACTAAAGCATTTATAATATGTTTGTACATCTTGTTGCAACTAAAGGCTGATTTTAGAGTTATCATTAATTCTCCTTAAAGATTTCATCCTGTACTGTGAATTATATAAATAGGAGTGCAGGTATTAAGTGAAAGGTAATTTGAAGACTCTTTGGTAAGACAAAAACAAAATACAAACTTTATACACATACACACATACACAAGTTGTATGTGCAAGTAAACACATACATATATGTATATACACTATATGTATGGAATAAAACACTTGACTTCTATGAAAAATAACAAACATTTTAGAACATTGATGTTCAACAAAGGAGTCTAAGAATACAGTGGACAAAAGGTTTCAGCTATAATAGTATTATCAATGATTCATTTTTCCCCAGCAGCTAACTTAAAGCAAAACCTGAAAAATTCTTGATATCTTCATTTTCTACAAATTGGCTCTTGGTCATTGATTATATTATTTACATATACTTAATATAGTTTATACCTAACCAAAACAAAAAAAAAA
>JADRCD010174292.1:0-10754 GCA_019843815.1 Montemys delectorum | reverse complement strand
CTATTTTGGTATTCCTATGCTAATTCTCTGGTTCTGCTGGAGGCAAGGACTAGGAGAATCTGATCTAGAATTTCCTGCTAATTCTCTGGGTCTCACTGGAAGGAAGCCCTTGGATTACTGTCTAGTATGTAAAACAGTTCTGACTATTACGGGGCTGCCCTAAGGTAAGTGCTTGACCTTTGTTGCTGACTGTAAGGGAAACCTGTCTTGTAAGGCAGATTCCTTGAGAGACATTCCAAACTAAGGATAGCTTGGAATAAATTAGGATATTTTGGAAACAAGGCCTAATCTTAGCCATTAACGAATCATTTCTTGGGGTACCTTTATGCCTAAATAAGAGAGTGTGTTGATAATTGTAAAAACTGATCTGGAACACGTCTGAGTTAGGAGATGCCAGCGACTATCTGAATATAAGCTCCCTTTTGGGGCTATAATGCCTCTTACCCTTAATCAGGCTTTTACCCCCGATATTACAGATATAACTGGTATAGACAAGTGTGCGTGGCAGGTATCACAGAATATAATTCCCATTCAGACCCATCATGGCAAAAATCCTGACGAGATAACACAGTAACAAACACTGCAGACCATGATGGTGCTTGATGAAATAGGCTGATCGACAAGCATGTGAGCACACAAATGCTAAGGATTTGCTTACTCTGAAACAATAGACTGTTACTTGCTCTTCTGTCTCCAACTGTCATCTGTCTTGTGATGAATACCTATTGATGTTTTTGTTCTCAGTTGTCCTATATGGAGAATAAAAAGGTCAACATTATCATTGGGTATATATAAAATGAGTTGTAGATAACTCAGAACCAGAAGACTTGTAGGGAAATGGATGCTTGCAGCGAGCTATGAATGGCCCAGGTTCCTGATCATTATTGATGGATCATTTGATTTATCTCTATGACATATATGTACTCCATGTGAATTTCATAATTATAAACTGTTTTCTCCATGATCATGTTGAAAATGTCAGGTTCGTCATATATTTCTGTCTCTCTGTCTCTGTCTCTGTCTGTCTGTCTGTCTCTCTCTCTCTCTCTTTCTCTCACTTTCTCTCCCTTACTGTATGTATATCTGGGTGTACATATACATATATATGTATATGTACATCTATATTATATATATATATATATATGTATATATATCTTTGAACTAAACAATACACTGAGCAAAACAAAACAGAACATGTAACATGTTTACAAATTTGAAAGGAACATATACTTAGCAATGTATTACATTACAAACAATAACTGAAGTGCTCTTCCATTTTACTAGAGAAAGAGGGCTCTGTTAATGTTGTCTGTTGTTCTCAAAAAAGAAACTAAGTAAAATAAATGTATAGAATTGAGAATTAAAGAGAATATTAGTTTGAAGAACCAGTGACCTAGTTTAAAAATCAAATAATTCCTTTTAATAAGAATGAACTATCAGTTTAAAGAGTTCTACACCAATGAATGGTTGGAATTCAGTGAACATTTACATGATATTATTGTCTTATTTTCAGAACATACTTTCTTCAGTACCCTTGTTGCCATTGAAATTGAGCTTAAAACTATTATTTTATTAAAATTTATTTTATGTTTATAGACGTGTTGGTGCCATAGCACATGTGTGGAAGTCAAGGGACAACACTCTGAAATTGGTTCACTCTGTTATGTAGAGTCTATGGTTTGAACTTGAGTCTTTGCAAGTTTGGTGTCATGATAAGATCAAGTGAACTATCCAAAGTGCTAGATATAAAAGTGCTAGATATACAAAAATTAGAAGTTATAAGCATTTGAAGGGTGTAATTCAGCAAAATCTCTATCACTGAGGGTGGATGTGACTTGGAAGGGCTCATTAATCTTGATGAGATTTACCTAAAGTGAAAAGCTAAATCTTTCCGCCCCCTCTTCTATATATCCATATATATATGGATCAAGAACTCGACATTATGATTGGTTGCTATTTCTGTAATTGGCTGTTGCAAAGAGAATTTCCTTTGTTGATGGATGAGAACAAAGATGTAAAAGCTAAAGTGTGAGGAAATTTTCTGTAAGATTGTGTCTCCTAGAAATAGTAGCAGTTAAACTCATAAAGAATCAACCACATGACTTCATAGACATACTGAACAAAGACAACAATAGACCTGCTCACATAGGGAAATGAAAATGAAGTTTCATCCTCACCGAAAGAACTATAGGGAATTAAGGTATAGTCTCCCACAGGGAAGAACACACTAATTGATTATGTAATACCACATACCAAATAACCAGCTCTGAAAAATGCACATACACATTCACACATATGCACATGCACACACACACATGCACATGTATATATGTAACAGCAATTAATAAAGAAAGTGGCAATAAATCGTATCGGCATATGCAATGATATGGTGCGAGGGAGGTAAAGGAAGAAATAATGTATTATAATCTAAAAAAGTAAAAGAAAAAAATTAATGCTTATATTTGGTTATGGTGAAGATTCTTCTATAGGTTGTTAAGATTTTCTCTATTATATACCTCTACATGGGACCATCGATAAGTTTAAAGAAATGGATAACTTTTCGATCAGCATCTTCAGATTAGGAAGGAGAACAGGTGATGTGTTTGTAATAATTTAGTATAATTGGTAATAATGCTTGAAAAATAAGACATAGTATTTGGAAATGTGCAAATCCTAGGATATATAACAATAGCAGATGATTTTGTTCAGTGAAACAACATTAGGACAGCAATGATTGGCCTCTTTTCCTGAAAGCCTAGAGACATGGTCTCTTCTTGTTTTCCCTCCAGTGGCTGAAGTCATCACTGGGCAGATTTCAGAACATGTGCGGGGGAGCTACACATTTAATTATTCATGAGGGTTCAGCTCAGAATGTTCTTGTCAGGCCTATTACTGAGGTCAGAATCTTAATCGTTTATAAAATCTTCACTGCATGTTGTCATCTGACAGTTTTGTTGACTGTACTTCTGGAGTTGAGATGAAAAGCAACAATGTATAGGGTAAAAAGGTAGGTCTGAGGAAAAAACTAAATTTGTTTTATAATACATATTGATATTTAATATTTTCAGTTCTAAAAATCATGCAAGACACATATTATTAAACAAACATGATGCTATCCTCAGATTTTTATATTCATGTTCTGTTCTATTTATTGTGCTCTTTTGACATAGCAGAGTTGTTATCCCCTTGAGTTGACAACTGCTCTTAGAAATAGTGTATCTTCATTATCTTTGAAGGACACAATGTTATCCCAAGAACTTAAGCAATATTATGTTCTGTTCCTGAGATAGATTTCATATGGAAATCATACAAGATATCACAGAGTGCTAGCATTCGGAGGACTGTGCGTTATACTGTTTAAAGTTCTATTACTCAATCTCTGCTTGCTTTTTTTATAACATTTTGAACATTTTAGTACATTCAAGTTATACTTTGTGGGGCAGAAAAATATGATGTTAAGAGATAAGAAGGAAATTAAAGGAATGCAACCCAATTCTTTTACAGACAGGCTGCAGGATCCTCTGAGGTCATCATACAATTTTAGATATTCAATTGATGAGTTTATAAGTCATCTTCAACATATTCTTAAAATATTTACTTGTATTTTAGATATTAAGATATTGACAAATTTAACTTTTTCCAAATTATTCATATCAGTATCTGTTCAAATCTTTATTATTCAGGTCTAAAACACTTATATATTCCATTCTGCCTAGTAATTTCAAAATAGTATCTACTTGAAATATTGCTTTAAAGTATAAATGAAAAACATTCAGACAATTTTAACAAAAATCTATCTGTATTATCTAACCATGAGAAGTGCCTTGGACTGACCTTGTTAAACACTTAGTGAAGTTATCAGAGATCACTATGTTAAAGGCAGGGTGCTCATAGTATCACTCAATTCTGGACACTCTTGAGAATGTTTAATCTATGTGAAAGTATAGAATAAGATCATAAAGCCTGGAAAACTGCATGGTTTCTGTAGAGTTATGAGTAGAATTTATCTGTGAGGCTATCTAAGGAATCCACTTGAAAGGCCTGTCTGAGGCCTGACAAGCTCTTGTAACCATTTATCCCTAATGGATAGGGGTGCAATAGTCAGTATTATATTTGCTCACATACTTGAGAAAATGAGTTCTCTTGTCTTTCTGTCATCTATATTGAGATGCCCCACAGAATGGTAGTGACATTTGGTAGAAGGTGCTAGACTGGATTAAATTATCAAGTAAAAGAAGTTGTGCCAAGAGACTCCTGGCCTGGAGCTGGTTAGAGCCTGATGCTCTCCAGACGTTTCAACTGCCTAACTGTACTGAACGCTGATGAAAACTTCCAAAATGTCTGAAAAAAACTTTCTTGCTTTTCTGAGGGTTAAAAGCCACTGGCTTAGGTGAACCTGTAGCCTAAGAGTGGGGGATTAGCATTTATTAAAATGTTCTTTACAAGTTTACACATAAATTCAAATCATGAATCACATAACAAGTTTACAAGAGTGAATATTTACATGCATATCCATTAAGAGTGATTATATGACTTAGCATTCATCACCTGTAACAGCGCCACAGGTTCAAGGAGAGATAAAAATATAACCAGTTATTAGTGAAGTTTTGTCTCTACTTTATCTTCTGTATAGCACCTATAATAAATCATTAGTTCCCTTTTTATGACTGCTGTTTAATTGCTTCACAACCTCTTGGAATGATAGCAGAATATCTGCTTACTATCTAAGAGGCAACTAACTGGTTACACATGGGAGACTGGCAGAATTATTGTTGTAGTTTTGGTTATCAAAAAGGACCTAATAGCAGTCCCACTATAAAAGAGATTAATAAATACTGATATAATTTTAGGAATTCTTATAGAATCACCAGTAAGAATTAAGAAGTCAACTACTGTTTGTATAGCATCACACAAGAAAGTACATCTTCATTATTGTGCAGAGATCTACTCAAAAGAGTGGGCTCATAACTAGTGATTGTTATATATGTTTAATAATAACAGGAAAAGTGTATTAATTGCAGGAATATTTCCTAAAATGATTTTCTCCTGGGACTTGCCTATGGGAGCTTTGTCATAGATTTTTAATCTAAGATGAAGGCATATCAGGAAGATCATCTGCTAGTTATTAGCTTGTCCTATGATGGCTCCTGACAGATTGCACTATCATCTGAGGAGATTATGCAAGAAACAATAGTAACCTATTAAGTTTATGGTCAGGACCACAGATGCTTACCTAACTGAGCTGTTACAGAGCAAGGAGAAAGAATAACACTTCAAAGCCTAAGACTGGGCATAGCTGAATCAGAAGGTTTTGGAACACACATAGACAATATGGAGGACTTGACTATATATGTCATCTATATACATTTGATAAAATTTTCTAGATACAATTTTCTCTTTTTTCCACCATGCTAGTTTATGTACTGGTGTTAGTGCTATGTTATATTTCCAAAAAGACCCTCATTTTATATTATTTTAAAAAATGATTTAATAGTTATAATTTTCAAAGCTTTGAAAAGTTTGCAGTAGAAAGTACTAAGTTTTATTTTGTGAGTACTTTACTTAGAAGTGTGATGGAGTAGAAGACCAGAAGGCACCTATTAACTATCTAATTCATTTAATAGTTGTAGATAGCAAACACAAAACATGCACAATGTTTTAAACTCACAGAACACTGATTTAAGTCGATGTTGTTGCCTTTGCATTGCTTTCTTCCTCAGTGTCCCCCTTAGAGACTGTCTTGCTCAGAGTCTGGCCTCAAGTTCTTACAATCCAGCACCATTCTGGTCTCCATTTACCCACCTCTGACCCTGTGGCCTCATGCCTGTTTTTGCATGCTGAAACAAGTCCCCAGTTATGCTTGCTGAATTCTCCACTGACTCCATATACGTCTCTCACTTCGTTTTATTTCTCCTTGGTAACATTTTCTTTCCAATGCCTCTTCTGATGTGTGGATTTTATCCCATCCTACTTTTACCACTATTCTCCGCACTTTTTTAAATTACTAAACATGTGAAAAGATGTTAATATTCCATTAGTCTCATATGCGAGTACCCTAGGACTTGGAAGACAAAGATTTCTTCAAATAATGAACATGGGTCTGATTTGTACCACAGTGAAGAAAAGTTAGCTTGACATATGTTTAAGTTCAATACTTAGCATAAAAAAATGGAAGAATTGTGATCCTAAATTTTGGCTTAGTTTCATCACTGCTTTTGTGGATGCCTTCAGAGTATTATGTATAAAAGCAATTGAAAAAGAAGAAAGTATAAATGCACCTACATATTCTCTTCTTGTTAGCATATCCCAGCCCGTACCTCTTACCTTTCCTGTCCTTGCTGCCATATTCCGGTCCACACTTCTTGCAGAAGCCACCTACTCTACCAAAGGAGAGACCATCACCCTGAACCATCCCCACACTTGCCTAGGCATCGTAAACCTGACTTCCTCTCATTTCCTTGTCTCTAAATTCTGAGCCACACATCTGGTGGAAACTTCCTACTCTACCAGAAGCCAGCCCAGCAGCCTGAATCCCGGAGACAAAGCCATCTCCCTAAAAACCATGCAGAAGCTTCCTACCTAGCCAGAAGCCAGACCTGAAAGGACCCCTGACCAGATCAGGGGCCGTGCATACCACTAAAACCCTAACAACAAACCCGACAGTGGTGGTGCGCACCTTCAGTCCCAGAACTGGGGAGGCAGAGGCAGGCAGGTTTCTGAGTTTGAAGCCAGCCTGGTCTATAGAGTGAGTTCCAGTACAGCCATGGCTATACAGAGAAACCTTGTCTCGAAAAACCCAAAATAAATAAATAGATAAACAAATAAATAAATAAATAAATAAGCCCCTAATAACAAATTAGGTGGCAATCCACTGTTGGACCAGAGGTCATTCCAGCCACCAGAAGTTAAGCCTCCAGCTCATGCAGAGACCCTCTTTTAAACCACAGGTCACGTCAGCCAGAAGATCAGAAAAGAAATAGAAACTAAGGAAGAAAACCCCAGTCTAAAAAAAGACAAACCCAGAAATTGGCAACTTGATTTATAATCACTCCAAATCCAGATGCCTAAACATCAATGAAGAACACAATCAACAACAGCTAGGACAATGACCTTAAAACAAACTTTATGAAGATATTAGTTCTTAAAGAGGAAGTGAATAAGTTCTTTACAGAAATTGAGGGAAATACAATAAAACTTCCTTAAAGAATGTTAAGAAACCCAAGAAAAAAGTTAGTTGACAAAGATGAATAAAACTGTTCAGGACCTGAAAGTGGAAATAGAAGCAATAAAGAAAAAACAACAAAGTGAGGTAATCCTGGAAATGGAAAATTGAGGTAAGCAAACAGGAACATCACCAACAGCAAACAAGTAATGGAAGAGAACATGTCAGGTGTTGAAGATACAATGGAAGAAATAGATACATCAAAGACAATGAAAAACAATTTACTGACACATCCAGGACATCTAGGACACTATGAGAAGACAACACCTAAGAGTAATAAGAGTGCAAGAAGTAGATTATTAGCTCAAAGGCCCAGAAAATACATTTAACAAAATTATAGCTGAAAAACATTTTAACAGAAAGTAGGATATACCTATAAAGATACAAGTAGCTTACAGACCACCAAATAGATTTGACCAGAAAAGAAAGCCCCTTCTCCATATAATAGTTGAAACACTATATACAAAGAGTAAAGAAAAATCCTAAAATATGTGAGGGGGAAAGGTCTAGTAACACATAAAGGCAGACCTATTCGAATTACATCTCATTTCTCAGTGGAGACTCTAAAAGCCAGAATGGTTTGAACAAATCTACTGCATAATCTAAGAGATCACAGACTCCAGTCCAGACAAATATAACCAGCAAAATTTTCAATCACCATAGATTTAGAAAACAAGTTGTTCCATGGTAAAGTCAAATCAGTCAACATGTATCCACAAATGCCACCCTACATGTGGTACTAGAAGGAAAATTCCAACCCAGAAACGTTGACTGTACCCTACTCCCCCCAAAAAAGAGGAATTAAATAATCTCACACTAGCATAACCCAAAGAAGAAACACACACACACACACACACACACACACACACACACAAATGCACACTACAACAAAATAATAAGAATAAACAACCATTGGTCATTAATATTTCTCAATATTTCTCAATAAAAAGAGAAAGGCTAACAATATGGATAAGAAAACAAGATCCATCATTATGCTGCATACAAGAAATACACCTCAACAACAAAGATAAATATTACGTCAGAGTAAAAGGTTGGAAAAGGATTTTCCAAGCAAATGGCAAGAAGAAAGAATGGTGAAGTTTTTTGAATATCTAACAAAATAGACTTCAAATCAAACTTAATCAAAAGAAAAGAGAAGAGAGTACTTCATACTCACCAAAGGAAAAATCCACTATGATGGCTTATAAATTCTCAACATCTATGCCCCAAACACGAGGGCATGCCCATTTGGAAAAGAAACACTAGGTAAGCTTAAATAACACATCTACCTCCACACATGGATAGTAGAAGACTTTGATATCCCATTATCACCAATGGACAGGTCACCTAGACATAAAATAAACAAAAAATAGTGGAAGTGACAGATGGTATGAAACAAATAGACCTAACAGAAATCTGCAAATTGTTTCACCCAATCACAAAAGACTATACCTTTTATCCATCATGTCATGGAACATTCTTCAAAATTGACCATATAGTTTCACAAAGCAAGTCTCAACAGATAAAATAAAATTGAACTAACACCCTGTATCCTATCACACCATCACAGATTAAAACTGATTTCAACAGAAACAACAGACAGCCTAAACTGAACATGTCTATACTGAATGATTACTGGGTCCAGGTAGAATAAAGAAGGATATTAAATACCTACTAGAATTCAAAGAAAATAAATACACATCATGCCCAAACTTATGGGACATGATGAAAGCTATGCTAAGAAAAAGGTTCATAGCACAAACTGTCTTCGTAAAGAAATAGGATAGATCTCATCGAAGCTACTTAACAACAGCTGAAAACTCTAAAACAAAAATAACAAATGCACTCAAGAGGAGGAGACAGCAAGAAATAATCAAACTGAGGGCTTAAATTAATAAAATAGAAACAAAGAAAACAATAGGAAGAATCAGTTAAACAAAGATTTGGTTCTTTGAGAAAAGCAACAATATAAAAAAAAACCCTTATCCAAACTAACTAAAAGACAGAAAGAGAATATCCAAATTAACAAAATCAAAAACAAAAATGGGACATAATAACAAGCACCTAGAAAATCCAAACAATTTTAGGATCATACTTCAAATTTTATATTTCAGTAAATTTAAAAATCTAAAAGAAGTTGACAATTTGCCCTACACATACCACTTACGAAAGTTAAATCAAGATGATATAAACAATTTCAATAGACCTATAATCCCCAAGGAAATAGAAGCAGTCATTAAAAGTCTCATAACCATAAAGAAGCTCAGGGTCAGATGGTTTTAACATAGAATCATAGCTGACTTTCAAAGAAGAGCCACTGCCAATACTCCTCAAACTATTCAACAAGACAGAAGCAGAAGGAACATTATCCAATTTATTTTATGATGCCACCATCACACTGATAGCTAAACTACATGAGGACTCAACAAAGTAAAAGAGAATTACAGACAAATTTCTCTTATTAACATAGATGCAAATAAAACAACAAAATACAAAACAAATGAAAAAATCATCTGCCATGAGCAAGTAATTGTTATCTAAGTGATGTAGTGACAGTTTGACAGATGAAAAATCAGTCAATGAAATCCATGATATAAACAAACTGAAAGCAAAAAGCCACATGATCATATCACTAGATGCTCAAAAGACTGACAAAAATCCAAAACCCCCTCTGGATAAAAATCTTGGAGAGATTAAGGATACAAGGGACATACCTAAATATAACAAAGTGAATTTACAGAAAGCCTATAGCCAATATCAAATTAAATGGAGAGAAATTACAACAATTCCTCTAAAATCAGGAGTAAGAGAAGGGTGTCCATTGTCTTCGTATCTATTCAATAGAATACTTGAGTGCCTAGCTAGAGCAATAAGACAACTAAAGAAGTTGAAGAGGACACAGATTTTAAAGGAAGAAATCAAAGTATCACTATGCACAGATGATATGGTATTATACATAAGTAACCCCAAAGATTCACCCAGGAACACCTGCAGATAGTAAGCACCTTCAGTGAAGTGCCTGGATAGAAGATTAACTAGAAAAAATTCAGTAGCTCTCTTATATACAAAGGAAAAAGAATCTAAGAAAGAAATCAGGGAAATAACACATTTCACAATAGCCATAAATAATATAAAGTATATTGAGATAGGTCTAACCAAGAAACTGAAAAATATATGTGATAAAGTCTATGAAGAAGGAATTTGAAGAAGATATCAAGTTGAAGCAGATCAATGACTTCAACAGAAAAACTGAATCTGATAGAAGAGAAAGTTGGGAATAACCTTTAGCACATTAGCCCAGGAGACAATTTTCTGAACAGAACTCTAATAGCACAGACACTAAAATTAACAATTAATAAATGGTGCCTCATATAACTGAAAAGCAGCCTACAGAACAGAAAAGATTTTCTCCTGTCTCCTCCATACCTGATCCTGTCCTCCTTTTCCCCTTCCCTTCTTCTCTTCCACCCTGGTCCCTCCCTCTGCCTCCCATGATTATTTTGTTCCCCTTTCTAAGTGGGATTGAAGCATC
>JADRCD010174290.1:0-17090 GCA_019843815.1 Montemys delectorum | reverse complement strand
TTCTTCTTCTTCTTCTTCTTTTTTTTTTTTAACCAATACAGATTCTGCTGTGGTAGTGACAGCCATTGGTGCATGCTTTGGAAGCCATTTTAATGTTAATTTCCATCTCAGTTGGTTAGTTTCCTCTCACTTATGATATAAATTTCTCAGTGAGCCCAGTTTTAGCTGAGAATTTGTAAATCTCTAAAATTTTACTCCTTCTCACCAACTGTCCCCTTAACCTTTTCTGTGGACTGACTGTGGTACAAGGGTGTATGGCTGAGCCAGTAGGTTGTCACTTCAACACAATTCATGAAAACATCATGAAGAACTGCCAACTGATTTGAGATTGGGCAAGCAATATCAGTATCTCATAATTCCACAGATGAAATAAGTGGGGTGCACACTGCCCTGGTCAAAGAGAAGGAAAAAAAAATCAAAAGCCATAGCTATGATTGTACTAGCATGAATGGTATTTGAAATGGAGTTGGGGCTGTTTACATGTTAGTTTAGAGCTGCAGCAAGACTGTGCTAATTACAATGATTTGTCTCAAAGGGGAACTGTGGTGCAGTTCTATGCCTAGCTCTTTGCTTCAGCCTCTTCTATTACCAGGTAATTATCCAATTACTTGAACAAAAATGGGTGAAGAACTTGTCAGTATAGCTTCACTAAATCAGAACTACACCAGAACACTTAACAAACATACTTGAAAAAAACCCAATTTATTATTTAGTTTTGTCTGTTTGTCTGTCTGTCAATCCCTTTCTTTCTTTTTGACTGTCTTACTATGTAGCTAGGATAGGCTTAAACTTGAGAGTCTCCTGTCTCTGCCCTCTGAGTGCTGGTATTATAGGTATGCACTGCGACATCCAGGCCTAAGCTCTTCTCCCCTTTAAATAAAAAGACCATCCTACTGATTTTGTAGTGTGTGTGTGTGTGTGTGTGTGTGTGTGTATGTGTGCTTTCATTTTGATTTCTCTCAAACAGTAGTTTATTGTAAAAATTTGTAAGTATAAAAAGTTGAGTCTTTATAGAGAACTCATATGTAAATATCACCATGGACTGAGCAACTGACCTTTCTCTCTATTTTTTTTTCTTTAAATATCTAAACATTAGTACATCTAACAATCTATCAACTTACTGGTAAATCTCAGTTTCAGACAGCATTATGTGTTTTACCTCTAACTACTTTAGTTTATATATCATTAGTTAGAATAGTTATGCTTTTCAAAAATGAAATTACTTATCAGTGAAGAGGGGGCTGGGCCAATGGCTCAGCTGCTGAAAGTGCTTGCTGCACCAACATGAGGACCTGACTTGGGATCTCCAGTGTCCATGTGAAAAAGAAGCTATGGTGACCTGCATCTGGAGATGGGTAGAGAAACTGAGGAATGAGACAAAAATCCACATGGTTTTCTGGCCCTTTTTTCAGCCCTTGGTTTCTATTTCATCTGCCCTCTTCTCAGTCTCCTCAGCTAGCCAGGGTGGTTTACAGGATGGTTTATATAGCACTTGCTATATAAATGATGCCACACAATTGGAATGCCTAGCTGTGCAAGGCACTGCTGTGGGAAACTGAGACCACCTGTGCTCTTTGCTGGCACTCACAACTGCAAGGTATCACTGAAGATGGGCTCCACAGATGCACCTTTGACATTACAGGGCATTTATTTTATGTCAGACACACTTTCAGGCATTTTGCATATCCCCTTAACCTCCTTGCTCAGATTCATGACACAAGTGTGTCTATCCCACACTGTAAATGAAGTGATGAGTATTCGGAGCTGGAAATTGAACACTCTTTCCTAGGGCAGTGTACTTAGTTACTACACTGACAGGCTTCTCATGGTGTACATAGATACCTGTAGCTCTAACATACAGGCATTGGCTTGGCACTTTGGTCTTATGCTGACCTTCCTCTGAGGGATAATCATTAACTCAGCTCTTGTGCTGCATGAACTTATTATGATCGTTGTAACCACTATTTACTGAGTGCTTGCCATGTGCCTGATCTCGGTCTAAGTATTTAATGTGTACTTAATCTCTCTAACAACACTCTGAGGTAGGAAAGGAAACCTAGGCTTACATGTAAACAATAAAAGATTGAGCATTAAAAGAACAGATTCCAACCAAAGGTTGTCTCCCTCTGCTAGATGACTATCCAGAGTGGTTTTAGCTTCAGTTTTAGATTATAGCTCCCTTGAAGGCAGGGATCACGCTTATTTTGTTTAGTTGTTATGTTTTTAATGTGTTCATTCTAATGGACTCTGAGAAGTGCTTGTTTTGATGGATACAAGTAACATCTCACATAGCTTAGTCTAGCTCAGTGTGAAGACACCAGGGAGCTCTCATTACTGTGTCTTTAGGAAATTTACCCATGGTTTCCAGTGATCCTTTATCTAAAAGGGAAATATAGCAGATTACAGAGACAGTTACCGATCAAAAAGCAGAATATCTAAAAAAGTATTTATTAATAGTTTCTGCTGCACAATAGATAATAAATAAGTTTCCTAGCACCTCTTTTGAAATGTCTCTCTCCCTCCCTCTTTTTTTTCCTTTTTTCTTCTCTCTTCTTCTTTTTTCTTCCTTCCTTCCTTCCCTCCTTTCTTTCTTTCTTTCTTTTTTTCTTTCTTATCATTTCTTTATGCAACAGAGATGGAGTTTATTAGGCAAAGATTTTATTTTTATTTTAAACATAAGTTTAAATATGAGCTTTGGTGCTTAGGGGAAGCATAATGCACGCCTGAGTATGGGTGCAGGCTCCCCAAGACAGAATACATGTCTTAATAACTGCTATACATATAATTTTGGTGATTATCAAAGTTGCATCCTAAAGGGCTTGTAAGGATTTTTTTTTCCTTTTCAGTAATTAGATGGTGGGGTGGCTCTATAGGCCAAGAAGGGGTGAAAGCATGCTTACTCTACAAGGTCACACAGGTTTATAATTATTATTATTATAATTATTATAAATGAGTTTATAGTCTAACATGAGAGATATACAGAAAATTGCAGATTTTATAACTATACTGTTGGGCCTTAAGCATGTTTTTTGTTTTTTCTATTGTAACATTCTTTCTTGAAATATCTTTATATAAAAGGATACCTTATATAATAGCATATGCCTGTATGAAGCCAATCTTTCTAGCAAATTTTGATATTGTGCTTGCATTCTTGGTTCTCAGCTGGTGAATGACTTATCTTTTGGAGGGCTCCTTTCATTTTCTGTGTCCCTTACCTTTCCCTGTCTTTCCTGATCAGTCCTTGCCTTTTCTCATCATTGCCTGCACCAGGCTGAAGTTAACTGAGCTCTACTTAGAGAGGAAGCCAAACATTGGGGATGTTGGCCTAACACTATTTTGGGACAAATGCACAATGACTAACTTTATTTTTATTTCATCCAGTGACATTACTATTCTGGATCCTCCTGCTGTCACCTCACAAGTGCTGGGGTTACATGTATATGTGATACTTTGACTTTTTTTTTTTTTTTTTTTTGAGACAAGATCTTACTAAGTGGTTCAGGCTGCCCTGGAACCTATTATGTAGCCCATAGTGGCCTCAAACACAGCACCTTCCTACTTTAGCCTCCCACGTATCTGGGTCATAACAAGCAATTTTAGCAAGTATTTTGGAAAAATATTTACAGGCGTTTTTTTGTGTTCGTTTTCATGTGTTGTATTTAATCTAATTTCTTTCTTCTCAAACTCAGCTACAGTGAGAAATATTAGATTTTAAATGAGAAAATTCCCATGTGAGCCAGAAAAGTAGCTCTTCTGCCTCTCTACTCAATTAGCAGTTGGTGTCAAATACGAAATAATGTATGGTCAGGCTGAGTGTTCCTCAAGGACATCCACATCATATTCTCTGGACCCTGCAATGTGGGACCTAGCACAGTAGAGAGTAACTATGGTTACACATAGAACTCAGGTACAAATCAGTTGGCCCTAAGTTAGGATTCTGGTTTATCTGGATGGGTCCTCTGTGGTCACATAGGTCCTGAAAGTTAATGGAGGTCAGAAGAAGAGAGGACAAGGTAGATGGCAGCAGCAGGACAACTCTGTCCAGCATCACTGGCTGTGGAAAGAGGGTGCAAACTAAGGAATATACAGTCTTTGTACCTACAAGAGCATAGCAACGTGTCCTTCCCTGCATACCCCAGAAGGCACATGGACCAGTTAGCCTTTTGATTTTAACCCCCTGATATTAGTTTTGGTCTTTTGCTTTCTATATATGGAAGAACAACTCTGTATTGTTTAAGCAATTAAGTCTATGGTAATTTTGCCAAAGTATTGGTAGGAGACTAATATAGTACTTAAATAATGCTGTAATTTTGCATAAACACATGGTTTTAAGAAGTGATAGTGTGAATAACAGTGGGGACATTTAGATTGCATTGGGTAGAGAAGTCAAGATGAAATACACAAACTTTACATTACATGCTCATTATTTACCGTTATTTTTAATGAGCTTGGTTAGAAACAATGTTTGAATTCGTGCTTTGGTCACTAGAGATGCCTTATTTGTAAACATGGTAAATAGTCAAGAAAGAATTTTATTTATAGCAGAAGAAGTGTTTTAAAAATATTTTCAAGTGCCGGGCAGTGGTGGCACACGTCTTTAATCCCAGCACTTGGGAGGCAGAGGCAGGAGGATTTTCTGAGTTCGAGGCCAGCCTAGTCTACAGATTAAGTTCCAAGACAGCCAGGGCTACACAGAGAAACCCTGTCTCAAAAAACAAAACAAACAAACAAAAAATTTTTTTTTAGACAGGCCTGAAAGTAACCATATAGCCAGGCTGGTCTTAGGCTCATATAATTGTTGTGCTTTGGCCTCCCCTGTGTGCACTGTTAGTCAAGCATGAGCCTCCACCCCTCACTAACATTGGAGATTTTTCTTTGGGAAGGTAGAAGATATGTTGACAATCCCATTGTAAATTCCTTTACACTAAGTGGATTGGAAAAATCTCACATTCCTGCATTTGACTTAATGTACCCACTTCTACATGACACTGTAGCAGTTTCTTCTACGCTTCCACAGACTGCTCATCTGTGTATCTCTCCTTATGACATCTCTGTTGTACCTGCAGTGTTCTTTTTCTTCTCTTCCTTGCTTAATCTGCACAGACTGACAAAAATGCACAGCAGTCATTGAAGACCCACTGCCTTACAGTCTCGAATTTCACCTCACCTTGACTGCTTGGTACTCTGTTGTTCTATTGGTACTCAGCATCATTCCAGTTTGTTTGCTTTGTTTTCCCACTTAGCACTTTATGATCAAAGATGGTAGATGGCTTTATGAGCTTTACTATAATACAGTCTGCTTTTTATATGTTAGAACTTTCTAAAAGAAGTTAAAAACCAACAACAAACACAGTCAAAGACGACTCCCTTGTATCTGTAAAGCATCTGTTTTCTCAGTTTGTAGGTGTCTCCTTTCCCAGCACTGCAGGATGGTTGAGTTGATTCGCCTCTAGAGTTAGGCTTGATTTAGTTGAAGAAACACATCATGAAAGATACAAAATCATGTTCAAAAGCCTATTATGGCCTTGTGCAATGTATAGAGTGGTATGTGACGTCTATAGATTGGTGTCTTGGCATTCACACTATAGCTTCCACTGCCTGTGTATATGACCTGGGAACTTTGAAACCTTCACTTGTGTCACTGATACAGGATTTCTTGTTCACATATTTCTGGCAAGAAATGATTGAAGCAGAAGGTTTTCATCAACATTCAATAAAGAAAAAGTTAGAACCAATAGATAAAACTTCCTATTACTAGTTTACAGCATGAGATATTAACAGCACAAAATGTTAATTAATTTCTAATTCTCTATTCTATTATTTAGATTTCATGAAGGTTGATTGGATTTGATCCATCATTTTACGGAAAATTAATTATTTCAAATACATGCACCACTTTATGCAACCTGCCTGATTTGCATTGAGGAAAATTCAGCAGAAGTAATTGAGGCACAAGCAAATACTGGCACTGACTGAACTCAATTTTCATTCCAAATTTCTACAAAATCCCAAGGCACAACAATATCAGATGCAAGGGGGAAAACAAACAAAAGCCGTGTGAAAAGGGAACATGAAGAGAGAATATTACAAGAATCAGAGAACAAAGGGATTGCAAAACTATTTCAGTGCCTAGATGAGCAGTGAGGGCTTCATTCAGGCAAGGTGGGAAAAGATATCATATGGCATCCTGACAACTGATGTCTTCATTTAAATGTAAGAATTTACATTCTAATTAGAAAGAATTTACATCTTAATCAGAGCAGCTGTATTATCTTGTTACTGTTTTTTTCAAAGGTAATGAACTACAGTACTGCTGTGCCTTTTCAACCAGAAACTAAACAGACAGCATCCAGTGTTATTTTATAGCTTACCTGCTGTAAGCTGTTATTAATATTTTCCAAAGATTAAATTCTAACTAAAATCTTTAAAAAAAAATACATCTGACATCACTAGAATACTGCAAAGCCTGACTTAAAATATTTAAACCCCATTCCATTAAGTGTACTTATTTATCAAGTTAATAGCAGCTTTTTCTGACTTATTAATACAATGTCATTTTCAATCAGGAAGATGTGGCAAGAAACTCTAAAGCAACTGCATCCCAGGCAAAACCTTTCCAGATTTACACTGGGCTGGAAGAGATGCTTCCTGAATGCAAGCTCTGTCTAATCCAAACCACTTCAACTCAAGCACTTTCTTTTCTCTCTTTCTGATGCTTAACAAGGAAAGGCAACAAGATAATATTTTGCTTGCATTTGAGATGACTTTGTTAGTATTGCATTAATAACATGTCAGACATAATACTTCATAAATACATACTACTCTGCTGGCATCAAGATTGCCACAGGTAGTGAGAATAAAGTAAAGAACACATTGTTTCACACTCCTCCACCCTAGGTTGCTCCTCATGACAGTAAGGAGACTTAGGGATTGGTACTTGGTGATATTTTTGCAGAATCAAGCCCATCAGTCACATGGGAATCAGCCTGAACTCACTGACCCATGGTTTAGAAGAATTTGAGCTTGGCCTAAAAGAAATCAAGCCAGAGAAAATTACTAGTGTTAATAAAAATGCAAAATGTCACCTTTGTCCCCTACACTATGCATCTTCAGGTTAGGGATACGTACTTTCATCACTGCATCATTAACATGGGGCTTTAGTATGAACCAGCCAGATGATATTGTACAGGTTTACCATTTAACTGGTTATGTAATACAACCAGTTTGTTTTATAAAGCAAAAGCAAACAAAATGCCTAAAGATGTACCTACCTGCTGATTAAATAACTAACTTGTTAAGTCACTCAAAATATTTAAAAAAAAAAATCACTGAGTCTAAATAGCCCTGAGAGACAATTATCATCATGGAGATTTTATGGATCTACATACAAATATACATACATACATACATATATACATAAAAACAGATCACATAGGATTTTGCTTTATTTTTTAAAAATAATAATTCCAGATAGATTAAAAAGACTGAATTAATCTTGAGGAGTTTTCCTAAACTAGGCTACTCTGATGATACAGAGATGGGCATTAGTTCACTGTTGCTGTCGCTTGTATTTCCATTACATACAGTTTAGAAAGGAAATGATTCAGATGGGCCTGGCTGAATTACTGGCTCTGAAAGATGGCTGGATACGGCTGTCAGAAACCATCAGCCCACTTTTGGAAGGTTATTTTGTCTATGGCTTTTGGTATTATTTGTTACAAAGATACTTAACCCCACAAGTACAGAGTGCCTTCAATCTTAAAGGTGTCCTAGAGACTCCTATGCTTTATGGAACACATCTTCCTTTTTTTTATAATGATTCTCTAAAAAGAAATACATTTTATATTTCATACTTACATCTACTGAAAGCTTAATGTAGCACACTTTTACTTAGCATGCACGGGAGTGCTATTCCACCACCACCCCCAGTTTCTGCTTGGCCTCATGTTTACATAATCATAAATGTTCATGTCCAGGGAAGAGTTAGATGTGATAAAACACAATAGATGGATAGTTTTACTTTCTCATTTTCCTTATCACTTTTGATTTGGATTATCAGTTACTTCCTAATTAGATTCCAGCTTAGCCTTGGGCCTCAATTGGTAGAGGCGTGAATCCTTGGTTTGAGCACTGTGCTTCATTTATCAGGCACAGTAGAGCATGTCTTTACTTCTAGCACCTGGGAGGTAGATCTAGGAAGATCAGAGGTTCAAGACAACTTTAGATATGTAATGAGTGTGAGGCCAGCTTGGGATAGATATGATCCTGTCCCAAAGGAAGCAAACAAACAAACAAACAAACAAACCAAAAGAGAAACTGTCTCACAGATGGTCTTGCCATATAATTCTTAGGTATTGATGATTGTAACAGTTTTATGGAGCTGACAGCCTAAAGCTGAGGGGAGTTAAGGGTAAGAATGAATTGTGACTTTTTCCCATCTACTTCTCTAGAATGATGGTAATTAGACTTAGGTACTGGCAGTTGGTGATATTATTGAAAAGTCAAGTCCATCGTTCAGAAGGGAATCAGCCTGACTTAGTGATACATGGTTTACTCTAAACTCTCCCAGTCACATGGTAAGAAATGATGTAGCCATGTAGTCTTGAATATGTCACTCTTTGGGTGTTATTTTTTTTCAGCTATGATGTGTAAAAAAGTTTGTTAATGGTCTCTTTTTCCTTAAAATATAACTGATTCCAGTCATAGTCATCATTTCTGTTTGTTGTTATTTTAAAACCAATTAATATCTTACTTTTCTATCAATCATGATTCTAAAATAATTTTTATTCTTTCTGTTCATCTAAATCCTGCTCATTTGAAGATTGATTACCATTCTCATTTTGCACTCAATGTATTAGAAACTATATGCTGGAATGTAACAAATGAAAGGGAGGAACATGGCTTCCTAGCTCCAAGAGCGTCCGGCGTGGGGGGCAGTAAGAAGCTCCTAACAAAGACTGTTACAGCTGCAACCACGATAGCAGCTGGCTTGCCTACGGGAGCATACGCATGCACTACTCTTTAAATAGTATCAGAGAATATTTAAGTCCTACAATATTCTTACTGCAGAGCAATAATTACACTCATTATTATTTTGAGTTGGTTTTGGGGTTGAGTTAACTCTTGCAAAAGATTTAGGCATGGGTCCCAGCATCAGGTGGCTTAGAACCACCTATAATTCTAGTTCCAGGAAATCTGAAACTCTTCTAGTCTCTATAGGCACATGTATATGAGTGATGTGTAGCTATTCATGTAGACACACATACATACACATAAGACACTTTAAAAAATATAAGCAAAATAAAAAGTATACTAGATTTTAAAAAAGGGCTTGTAATGATTTAGTCCTTAAAGACTTCTTCCACTTTAAGCCCTGGGTATAGGCTACCGAGATGCCAGGTAGGACAATGGGAGACACTCCAGCTATAATACAAAGATAAAGTCCATTTTGAAGCCCATCAATAGTTGAAGCTTACTCTATGTTCTGGTTTTTCTTCTGCTCGTGCTTGTCAGTTTTACCTGACACCTTGATATAATCTAGAATTATTAAATCTGTTAAACATAGGACATAAATACAATTCATCTGTCATTTTTTTCCAAGTGGGGTCTTTCATATACGTTTGACTGTCCTGGAAGTTACTACATAGATTATGCTGGCCTTGAACTCAGAGACACACCCGCCTCTACCTTCTGAGTACTGGAATTAAAAGTGTGGAATAGAGTGTTCAACTGTCATTTGTTTTACATGTGATAAAATCAAGCCTTTGACTAGTTAGTATTTCTGGTGTAATATTCAGGATATTAGTATTCCTAATGATAAGAATTATAAGTTTTAATTATTCATAGGACAAATTTTATATATTTATAGAACACGTAATTCTGAAAATTTGACATTATTCTACTGTGCAAAAAAGTTAAAAGACAATAAAACCATTATTCTAATTCATTAAGATAGGTAATAATAACCAGATGAAAGGAATAGAGAAAATTTAGTATTTATATTTTAAAGAAATTATTGAAATGTCTAAATAGATTCTGATTTTGTAGTTCAAGCATACAAAACAATTACAAGAGATTTATTTATTTTTTTAAAAAAATTTATGCGTTTGACTCTTTTGGCTATAGTAATGTTGGTCACAGAGGCCAGAAGAATCAGGTTCCCTGAAACTGGAGTTACAGATGATTGTAGGCTCTACAACGATGATTTTTAAGCCCAGATTAGTTTTTATATAAAATTATTGTGAATAAATCACTTAAATATAATTCATTTATATGATGACCTTGAAACTCTTATATCAGAATAAGCTTTAGGTCTTATGCTATTTTATATAAAATAAGTGTCTTCTTTCACTTAAACTGGAATATCTTTCAAGAAGTGAAAACAGGAGTTTTGTATCTTCTGTTTGAGTCAGCTACATTAAAATCAACCAACCAACCAACCAACCAACCGACCAGGTTCTCAAATGATGAGATACTTTGCCTGATGCATTTGCAATAAACAGCTGCACGAAAGCTAAATGTATTGTTTTCAATTCTTGATTACCACTGAATGTAGAGAAAAATACACAGATGGCATGGGCCATAAAAATAAAATTAAGCTTTACAACATTGTCTTTACCAGTTCTCAGAGTGTTGAGTGTGAGAGCAAATATTATCTTGAAGCAAAGTTTGCTTGTAGACATGAAAGACACCACACAGTTGCCTCAGATAGTCAAAGAGAGGGTCCCCACTTGAACAGAATTAATGTAGGGCAGAACATCTTGGCCTAAGAAACCCAAATTCACCAATTCTTTTTCAATCATATACTTTAGTTTCTTCACAAATTTAAACTGTGAGGTGGAGAGATGACTCAGCGCTTAAGAACATTTGCTGCTTTTGCAGAGGACTGGAGTTCAGTTCCGGTATCCGAATCAGGGGCTCACCACTGTAACTCTAGCTCTAGGGTATCTAACACCCTCTTCTGACATCTGTACTCACACAGATATTCATATTTATAAATAAAAACAGAATGAATATGATACAGTGGCATGGATTACCACAGAGACTGTAGGCTTACTCTGAGATAGGTGAGTAATGATCAAGCCTAAGGTCCCTAGACAGAACATACTAGGTAGACAATTTTTTGAGTTATTTTTTTGTCTAGTTATTTCCTGTTTTAGTAAGTAGAAACTGACAGAAATCATGTAACTGCTTCATATCATCTTGCAAAAATAACTTTTAATCTCCTGTAATAATTGTTGTCTCTGAGGCTTACTGCCTATGTCTGCTAACTTAGGATTAGTCTTGGAAGCTTTTAGCCTCCATACAATTTAATCTAGGCCTACAATGTTTCCAGTCTCTGAGACTTACTGCTGAATAAGCTCATCCCTTCCTAGTTCTTTCTGAAGTCTGGATGGGTGGTTCAACTCAGCTGTTCTGGCTCCTCTCCAAACTGACTGACTTCAATTTGGCTTCTCTTAGTTTCTCCTGAATTGCTCTGGTTTGCATCATACTAACTTGGACAATTGGTTTTAATCCTTGGGCTCCTTCTCACTTCTGCCTTGCTCTGTCTTCACCTGTGTCTAGCTTGTTCTCTCTTGAACCTGTCTCTGTAAAGCTGCCTCCTCCTCTGCACTGCTCTCCTAAGTAGCTCCCCTTTCCTCTCTGTTCTCATGGTAGTTGGGCATATCCTATCTGTCAAATCTTTCTCTGATTTGTCACTTTGTCTGGCCCTCAGGCATCACTTTCAAACATGTGTGCTTCCTTCTACAAAGTAACTTCAAACTTATTGTTTGAGATTAAAAGTCTGTGCTAAGGCTGAGCTGCACCATAACTAGAAACTGTTTTGGTTTTTTTGTTTTGTTTTGTTTTTTGTTTTTGTTTTTTCAGTAAATAACAGTCTCAAGGTTCACAGTGTGATCAAATACCTGCAGCACCCTCTTCCTGAGTAAATTAGGTTAAAAATATATATACCTTAATTCAGACTTTGAAAAGTAATGATTTAGTCATGCTTTGAAGAAGATCATTTTGATTACTTGCAATTGCATAAATTTGTCAGGCTCATATACATATCCAGGCATTAAATCTGAGAAGCTGCCACAGTTACCACCAGTCTCTGGGGAATAGCTAGCAATCATGGCTGTTTTCCAGAGAGTGGCCATGCTGCATCACTGTGTTAGTTTTCTGTGTCAGTCACATAGTATGCTGTGGGCCAAGACACTGAGGTAAAGGGGGCCAATGAGAGTCCCAAGAGAATAGACACAAAGTCACAGATGAGGTCTTCTTCATGTGCCATGCTTAGCAAGCCAACTAAGTACAATAATAATATACTAGTAGGCCTAATACAAAAACTGCAGGTGGCAATTTGAAGCTGTTTCCCATGAAGATAGCCCCCAAAGATAGCCACAAAATGAAAGGGGTACTGGTGTGTCAACTCATTGGCAATGTCTAAGAAAATGTGCTTAATCATTTCTTCAGTGCTTTCTATCTATTTCACCAAATTCACATTTTCCTCAAAAATTTAAGGAGGAACTTTATATTAACTACTTCTTCTAGTAACCTTTTTATACACACACACACACACACACACACACACACACACACACACACACACACGAGAGCTTTTATAGTATTTGCCTTTATAAGCTGCCCCTGGGATAGACCCCAACATAAGAGAGGCACCTGCACCAATAAATGAAACTATTTGGAATAAGACTTCCATTTTGAGTAATGATTGAGTAAAGTTTAAGTTCCCAAGACCTCCAGGAGAATTCATATCCTACTTGGTAGAAAGAGACATGTATGTGGGTAAATGATATCCTGGTTGACAAGTTAGGACATGAATGTTAGACAAATCTTATCTTCGTAGACAAGTTAAGACATGAATATGAGACAAGGCAAGTTCCCTGCCACAGTTGAATACCCCAACCAATGGGAGCAGGATAAGAGTACAACAAAGACATGTTCTTAAGGAAATCCCCTACCCCTAAATCCTGATTAATGGAATAACTTGGCACAGATGTTTACAGATTGCAGGCTTAAAAACTCTGTAAGAATCTTAACTCAGGGTCACGGTTCAATTCCCAAATCTCAACTGTGGCCCTGATCAGTCAGTCCTGCAGTGTATGCTCAACAAAACATACCTGTCTGACTGAGATTGGTGTTCCTGGGGTTTGTGAGGTGATTCCTGGACCCAATACTAAGTAATGTCTATGACAAAAGTCACCTACACACAAAACTATGAGTCAGATTTGGAAGAATATATGCATATTGTTACAGCATAACATTTATGATGTAAGCACTTTTAGTCTATAGCTTAGTGGTGTTAGGCATTTTCACGCTGTTGTGCAACCATCAGCACTATTATTTTTCAGGCCTCTTTTACCTTCTGCTCTAAACCTTGAATTAAATCAGTGGTTCTCAACCTGTGGGCAGTGACCCCTTTGTAGGTCACAACATCATATATTCTGCATATCAGATTTTTACATTATGATTCATAATCATAGCAAAATTACAGTTATGAAGTAGCAACAAGATAATTTTATGGTTAAGGATCAGCACAACATGAGGAACTATATTTATTAAAGAGTTGCAGCATTAGGAAGTTTACACCATTAAGCAACTTTTAGTACTCATTCATTGTCCTCTGACTATGTTTTAAAACATCACATGCTACCCTATTAATATGTAACTTGTCATAATTATTAATAATTTTTTGTAATATTGGGGATTGAATTCAGGAATTTGCATATACTAAGGAGGTATTTAAACATCAAGCGACATATCTGGTCCTTTGTTTTATTTATTTTGGAGACAGGGTCTAACCAACCTGTGAATACTGACCTTAAAAACACTACATATATCAGGTAGGCCTTGAACTTGGGACTGTTCTACTTCATACTCCAGAGTGATAGGGGTACAGATATATACCACCGCACGTGGGCAGTTCTCTACTCTGGCTTTGTTGAGAGCCAAGAACAGGAGCAAGTAATCAAAACAGAAATTTTCTAGTGCTGCACCTCAATTTTCCAAGGGCATCAATGATTGCCTTGAGGGCAACTTGCTACCTTTACCAGCTCCATCACTTCTCCCACTGTCTTCTCAATCAGAGTTACTTGTGGCTCTCCTTACTGCTGTAGCTCAAAGGTCTGCCTATGCATGTACTTGACCACTGAGCTATACCTCTGGCCCCAAGGAAAATTCTCTCCGAAAATTATATTGTAGATGTTATCTTACTCTACTATCAGTCTTGAGAAACTGAAATGGATCTTCCTCTATCATTTACAAATAATCCCATGAATGTCCAATGTCAATGTCACTCTAAAATATTTATTGTTACTTTGTGAACTTAAGGATTTGCTCTTTGTTTCATTCTCAGCAACAGTACTTACAAAACTCACAATGGAATACACATGCCCTGTGGCTATGGCAGTACTTCTATTTACAAATAAAAACCATCTAAATTTAGTTCAGGACAAAATTAAGACTTTCATCACACCTAATCATCGCCCCACCAAAGGCAGTAGAAATTGCTAATGTCTGACTGTTTATCATTATTATTTTCTGGAAAATGTTGTATATGGGTACTGCATTTACATTATGGTCATCTTGTTTTCTCTCTCTTCAACTCCTTCTATGTCCTTCTAGCCCCTCTCAACTTCATGCCCTCTTCTTTAACTGTTACTATTACACATACATGCGCGCACACATACATGTAAATACAACCTGCTGAGAACATACAGTATCGTGTGTAGGGTTGACTACTGGGGATTGGATCGGGGGCTCATCCCTGGAGAAAAACTGATTCTCTATTATACAGCCATCAGTTGGCTGTAGCTCTTCATTTAGGTCCTGGACCTTGTGCGATTTCCCCCATCCACGTTGGCATGACAACTGGTATTGTCGTTGTGCAGGTCTTTATTCAGGTGACCATATTGTTAAGATTTCATGGGTTCAGTTCACTGTTAGATAGAAAACACTATCAAGCAGATGTCTTGATTCTTGGACTCTTTTCTGCCCCTCTTCTGTGATATTGCCTGAGCTTTAAGTGTATGGGTTGTATTAAGCGGATGGGTTGTACTGTAGATGTGTCAATTGGGGATGAGCTTTCCTTGGGCAGACGCTCCCTGCATTTCGACACAGTGTGAATTTCTGTGATAGTTTTGACATCTCATGGCCTCGTTTGACCAGGGACTAAAGGGAGACTTCCTGAGATTGGTACTGGGTTTGTTAGGTAGTCTATGACTCTTGGAGTGAATATTGTTACACCAAGTGGCATAACTTCATTTAAATTATTTACATATGGATATATATGCACATACATTTATATGTGTTATTATGTATAATTGTAAATAAACATAAAATAATGTTTCCTATGGCTTTATCATTGCCTTATTTTTGCATCGGCAAGAACTGATTCGATAGATGGATTATAAGAGATAAAGAGAATTGTCACACTTATTTTTGTCAGAAAGTTGAGAAAGAATTAGTTCAGTTGAAAAAAAAAAAGACCTATTGAACTTTAGTAACAATTCTGCTGCATGTAGGAAACTGCTTTGTTTTGAAGAAAATAATGCACATGGCCTCAATAGCAGTTTATATTTAACAGAACTAAATGGTCACATTTTCAAGTAAAATACGCCTTGGCATTTGAACAGCTGTTCTATCTAAGTCAGAACTGAATAGTGCTGTTAACCTTCCCAGCTGTGGCGGGGGCGGTTTGTTAGTTTAGTCCAGCATAAAATATGCAGAGTATACTTAAATTTGAAACTTTAAACACATATTTGTATTAAACTGATAAATTTTAGTCATATAAGACTATTTTAGATAAAGGCTTTATCTTTCTGTGTTACTTATTATTCTCAACTATACTGCATGTTTCAGAAGACTTTAGCTAGTTAAAAGATCCTTCTAAACCCATATATTTAGGTCATATATTTTAAACTTTACTTTTAATAATGAATAAAAATATATAAATTTTCTCTGTATATGGTTACAATAGAATTCCTGCAATCACAGGAAACTTGAGTCACATTTTTCCCATCTCATAATCTGGCTGCAGAATTTTGATAACACAACAAAATGTAATGAGGAGAGGGTGAGGCAAGAGCCAGGATTGCTTCATCAGACAGGACAAAAGCTATCAGGGCCTGAGAGCAACATGTCTATAGACCATGAGTTATGTGAATATATGGAATAACATTGTTCATCCAAATCAGATATATACTGCTATAAAGTGATCAATATCATAAAATGCAGCATGGTTTGTAAGAAGCAATTTTACAGCTGATAAATGAAAATATTCCTAGCTATGTACCACATATGTTCATGTACATGGAGCACACACTGCTATAGATACACATAGATATAGTTATCAATGTATCTTTATTGATAATGTATTATAAAGACATTTTCTCTCCCCTTCCCTCCATTCCTCCTTCCTCAGCCTTGTGTGTTGGGGAGCTCAGAGTAACAGTGACAGTGATCTAGATTTCTTGTACCTAGATACCATTGTTTTCTATCCCTTTTATGACATACAAAAAAGTGTATGTTGAAGGCTATTGGTAATATAGTTAATTCTAGGGCTTGGGCATATGAAGGATAAGATATAGATAAAATTATTACAGAAAGTAAGGACCACCAAAAGAGTGACCGAGACATGAGAAAAGACACAGCGCCATACTGAAGAATGCTCACTAAATTTTGGTAATTTGAACATAAAAGTAAATACTGGAATATAAACCATTAAATAATCTTTGCTGAGAATGTTTGAATACACAGATGGGTAGACAGATTTCTTCTCTACAGAATCCCAACTAAAACACAGAAGGAATGGTGAAAACAGAAAATTATCACTTGACAGTCAGAGATGTGTTCAATTCAGATGAAACTTCAGTTCAGTACAAGGAAGATAAAAGCCAGGTGCAGGAGCTGTCATTCTCTTGGGAAGGAAACAAAGACCTAAAGATTATTCTTCTAAAGTCATAGTCAGTCACTGTTCATCAACAAGAGACCTACCTTTGACCCACCCAGTAGGTATGTGCGGTGAGTGGGAAGTGTGGTGTATGTCTGCAACACTACCCTTCCCTGATAAACGCCTGACCTGCTGCTGG